>LNAR01000507.1:5810-42713 GCA_001630585.1 Pseudogymnoascus sp. BL549 | reverse complement strand
CAATCTTCATATATCCCCAAATGTCCCCCAGCAACCTGATCCATCCACCTGATTTGTTCCCTCTCACATCCAAACTCAGTATAGCCCAAGTTCTTGCCGCTAAATGAAAAAGTAACATATGGTTGTTGCTGGGGTACGCTTCGCTAGGTACCTTTGATTGAGGTCTGCCACCCCTACCCCCCCCAGCACTGAGCACAACGTGACGCGCCCCTCCTTCCTGAACCCTTCCTGACCCTGAAACTTATATAACAACAACAACCACCCTGCACCACATTTTCTGATCTTCTTCTTATTTCCAGCTTCGTCCAACAAACAACAACCGACCTCGACCTCACCTAGCCCTCCTCCTCCCCCTTCATTTTCTTCTCCCTTCTTTCCCTCTATCAACCCTGTCAATCGTCGCCAAAAAAAACAAACGCAGCAATGGCGGGCGATGGCGTTCTTCGCGGCACCTCCGATACCGAGCGTATCGAGGCCCCCGTGACCATGAAGGCGTACCTGATGTGCGCGTTCGCGGCATTCGGTGGAATCTTCTTTGGCTACGACACCGGATGGATGGGAGGTGTTCTCGCCATGGACTACTTCATTCGCCAGCACACTGGCTTGGAGTACCCTCGTACTATATTCGGCGACGACACCACCTCGGAGGCCTACAAGAAGTACAAGGATGCTTTCCATCTTTCTGCCCATGATCAATCTCTAATGACCTCGATTCTGTCCTGCGGTACCTTCTTCGGTGCCATCGCTGCTGGTGATATCGCCGACTTCATTGGTCGTCGCCCAACCATTATTCTCGGAAGTGCCATCTTCTCCGTTGGTTGCATTCTGCAGACTGCCTCCACCACCCTCCCCGTCATGGTCGTTGGCCGTCTGATTGCTGGTGCCGGTGTCGGTTTCATCTCTGCCATCATCATTCTGTACATGTCCGAGATCGCGCCCAAGAAGGTCCGCGGTGCGCTCGTGTCCGGCTACCAGTTCTGCATCACCATCGGTATCCTCCTCGCCAACTGCGTCGTCTACGCCACCCAGAACCGCGATGATACCGGATCCTACCGTATCCCCATCGCCGTGCAGTTCCTGTGGGCCATCATCCTCGCCATTGGTCTCTTCTTCCTGCCCGAGTCCCCCCGTTTCTTCGTCAAGAGGGGCAAGCTCGAGAAGGCCGCCAAGGCCCTCGCCTCTGTTCGTGGCCAGCCAATTGATTCCGACTACATCCAGGACGAGCTTGCCGAGATTATCGCCAACCACGAGTACGAGATGGCAGTCATCCCGCAGACCTCTTACCTCCAGGGCTGGGCCAACTGCTTCCACGGCTCCATCACCAACGGCGCCTCCAACCTTCGCCGCTCGATCCTCGGCATAGTCCTCCAGATGATGCAGCAGCTGACTGGTATCAACTTCATCTTCTACTTCGGAACCGTCTTCTTCAAGTCCCTCGGCACGATTGACAACCCCTTCCTCATCTCCCTCGTGACCACCCTCGTCAACGTTCTCAGCACCCCTCTGGCCTTCTGGATCGTTGAGCGCTTCGGCCGTCGCCGTATTCTCATCATCGGTGCCATGGGCATGGTTATTGCTCAGTTCATCGTCGGTATTATCGGTGTCACCGCTGGTGCGCCAGGAAAAGACAACAGCAATGCTATCAAGGCCATGATCGCTTTCATCTGCATCAACATCTCCTTCTTCGCCACCACCTGGGGCCCCAGCGCCTGGGTCGTCATCGGCGAGATCTTCCCTCTGCCCATCCGCTCCCGTGGTGTCGGTCTCTCCACCGCCTCCAACTGGTTCTGGAACTGCGTAAGTTAAAATATCACATTGGCAAAAAAAAAGCAGCAGTACTAACTAGCTCTCTAGATCATCGCCGTCATCACCCCATACCTGGTCGGTACCGAACACGGACAAGCCAACCTCGGCGCCAAGGTCTTCTTCATGTGGGGTGCCCTCTGCTGCCTCTCCCTCGGCTTCGCCTACTTCTTCGTCCCCGAGACCAAGGGTCTCTCCCTCGAACAAGTCGACAAGATGTTGGAGGAGACCACCCCGCGCACCTCCAACAAGTGGGTCCCCCACTCCACCTTCGCCGCCGAGATGCACCTTGCCGAGAAGGGCATCGTCATCGCCGACGCCGACCGCCCGATCACCTCTACGTCTGCGACCCGCGCCCAGAACGTCAACGTCGTCCCCGCTGCCAAGGAGGATGTTTGAGCGAGCGTACAAGCGTGTGGAGATCCCACCGAGGGTTGTGTAGGCCCCCATTGTCTTCGGTCCTGCTCTTTTTCTTTCTTTAAGTGGGCGGTTCGAGGCGGGGGGTCACCCCTCTAGATTCGGGAGGTACGATAGCGATGATCCGTATAAGGAGTTTTTACTAGCGTTTAGTTAATGGAGATGGAGAGAGAGTATAACTCCTCCTTCTTGAATTCTTTTGGTATTTTTTTGAGTCCGTTTGTGAGTGAAAGTGATTGTGGCGATGGTCATGCTGGTGGGTTTGGTGTGCTCCACCCCCGCCTTGAGATCGTCATCAGCCACATTGTGATAGATCTTCAGCACGTTGGCGACGGGTAATGTCTGCTGTGGCGGTGGTGAGACACCACAGAGCGAAGCCTAGTAAAGGGTTCCCTCACCACCGACCACATCTTCCAAGAATTCGTACTTTGCATTTTGGTAAGTTTTGTTTGGTGTCTAAAGTTGTCGACTTGTGGAGGAAGGTGTGCGGGACGCGCCGTTAGCGCCATTTCAACAACTAAGAATCTTGATGCATCACGTGCTATGCGATAATAACAAGTCACGGGACTAGAGGATTAGGGACAGAGTCACGTGAGAGATGAGGCATTGGGTCGAATCTATTCATTGGTGGTGAAGCTGATTGTTCCTGTTCATCATCATCATTGCGGATGGGCATATGTGAAGCTTCATCGAGACGGCAACAGTGGAGGTGATGTGGCAAAATCCTCAATCACTCCTTGCTCCTCTCCGTCCATCCTTCGTTCCTTCTGCCCCTCTTTCAATCGCTCCTTCCTCGCGGTTTCGATTGCTACTTCCTTCGCCGATCTCTGTTCCGCATGCCACCCTGCCTTCGCTCTCTCCCTTTTCCATGATTCGTTCCTTCCTTCCTTCGACCCCTTCTGATTTTCTATCGTTCGCTCCTTCCATTCTTAGCTCTTTCAATCGATGCCACTCACCATGACAACCGGATCGGTCTCCTCCCACAAGCGTAGATGATAATAATTAGACTGCAAGCTTCCACACATCTAGAATCTCAATGCCAGCATAAAGATCCGCATCTCAAAAGGAAATGCTATATTGCCGAATCTATGGGACCCGAGTACTACCTGAGAGGCCACCAACACACACAATCCATAACCTTACGCATACCCTATAATATTATCCTCAAACACGCTGGTTGTTGTACCGGTGTTGTAGTTTTGGATCTTACGCAAGTATCAGTAGGTGACATACAATTATGTTACCAACGGTAACTTACCTCATATCGGGGATGAGCCGCGCTGGCATTCACATTGACATTGGCCTGCTGGCCAGGCTCCATGAGGATATTGGTGATGATTCCAGTGCTCTCTGTCGTCATGCAATTAGGACCTTGGATAATAGTTAGCGATTTGACTCTGGAAACAGTGGCTTCAGGGGGGTCGGATCGTACCACTCATTGGTCTGTAAAACACCACTTGGCCACTTTCGAACTTTGGAGTTCCCATTTTAATTATCTGTGAGGGTATGCCGTTAAAATGAAAGGTAAAGAAGACGATTCCGAAGATTTGATGAGACAGAATATCTAGTTGGAGAGAAACGCCCCTTTTATGCTCGATCGTCGAGGTTCGACTCGTCAGAATTGAGCTTGAGCATTATTTGTTGATGGAATTATATGATGCAGGGACAGGCACAGGGGCTAGTCATTTGTCCATTCTCGAAGATCAAGGTAGAGTATACTCTAAAGGGGACTCTTGAGAATTCTCTAAGTGGCTGAAGGACTGGTAGTGAGGGCGCTTATGAAAAGTCCATGGCGTCACTACTGGGTAGTAAAGAATATTAGTGGCCGTTTCAATTAGTAGTGTATATATCAAAGATGTGCTATTGAAAGGCACTTATCGAACAATATCCAGCCATAATTACGATATTAAAGCCATCGACAATTATATTAGTCTACCTCAACGGGAACCACCATGGTGTTCCTCGGCCGCCCGCCAAAGTCCGCCGTCCATTACTGCCGCACCAAATCAAGAAGGCGGTCGTGAGCCGCTAAGATAAGCCTGCCATATCAACGCCAAAAAGTCCGATAATAATTTCCAGAACGAATTTCGCGATAGCTCTTTCTCCGTTCAATCCCTCCATACATAATTCCGCAGGTCGGCCGAACCACCATTCGCTATGCTCAAACGGAAGCGCGAGAGCCATTCCAAGGCTCCCGGAGGAGGGGGCGACCATGCGACCATTCAGCGCAGAGGAGAAGTGGAGGAGAAGCTCGTGCATGGGAAGAAGATGCTCAATCGGGCGCTGAAGACGGCGAAGGGATTTGAGTGGCAGAAATTGGTGAAGCGGATTACGAATGCGAAGGCGGAGGAAGGGGATACTACGGCGCAAGTCGCTAGGCTGGAACGAGAGCTTAAAGTGCTGAAGGTACGTTTTTGCTGCTAGTTAAGCTCAGGAAAAATCGTCGCTAACTGAAGATACAGGACCTAGAGATGCAGGCGCTGGCAGATGCGCATGTGCATAAGACGCTGTTGAAGTCGAAAACTATTGCAGAGTCGGGATTGCTGCCGGACTACGTGAAGCCGCCGGTGCGCAAGACTGGATCGGAGGAGGATATACTGGCCATGGATAATGTGACGGCGAGACTATATAATACGAAGCCAGTGAAGGAGAATATGACCCATATTATGGCAAGCATATATGCGGTTACGGGAATACCGAACCCAGCGAATAAGCCGAAGGTAAAAGCGAAGGAAGCAAAGGAACCGCCCGCAAAGAAGTTGAAGGGAAACGACAAGGAAGCGGCTACCAGCAGGAGTACAGAGAAGCCGGTGGCTGATAAGAAGGAGGAGAAGGGGGTAGAACCAGCTTGGGAAGGGTTCGATTCCGGATCTGAGTCTGACGGGGAATCCATTGACTTCTCGAAGTACGAAGGGCGGTTGGGTGGATCGTCCGACGAAGAAACCGACTCCGATAGCGCGGAAGAGCTAAAGAGGCCGGCGAAGCCAGTAAAGAGAACTATTAAGTCAAGGGGAATCTCGGTATCAGTGTCCGGATCGGATGACGAAGGCGAAGGCGAACCAGAGGAATGGGTTTTATCTGACGAAGAAGAGGATTCAGAGGACGATGATAGCGACAATGTGATTGAGCGATCTGCTTCACCACCCACGCGAGAAAAGAAGAAGCAACGCGAGCCTCCGAAGCCCTTAAAGCCCGGATCACAATTCCTGCCAACTTTGATGGGCGGTTATTGGTCTGGATCTGAGGAGTCGGCTACCGATGTAGAGGATGAGGTTGCGCCAGCACCGAGAAAGAATAGGCCTGGTCAGCAAGCGCGACGTGCTATTTGGGAGAAGAAGTACGGCAAGGGTGCGAACCATGTCAAAAATGCGCCACCACCAAAGGAGAAGGATGTTGTTTGGGACGCGAAGCTCGGTGCGGTGTCTTCTGAGGGCTCTGGTAGAGGAAGGGGCAGGGGCGGCTTCACTCGTAATAAGGCCCAGGTTACAGGCGAGAACGCTTCGGAGCTTGGCCCGAGGAAAGCACGGGGTGTTGGAAGGAAGGACGATGTTGGGGTCTTGCATCCCAGTTGGCAGGCTGCAAAGAAGGCTAAGGAGGAGAAGAAGACAGCTAAGTTTGAGGGCAAGAAGGTCGTCTTTTAGAGAGGCCATAGGCTTGTTGAACATATATTATTACCTTTTCATCTCGAGCAAAACATGTGATCTATCAGATAAACTACCGGTCAACAAAATCGAATCCCAGAGTGGGCTCTCGGTCTAGTGACAAGCAGAAGTCTACTCGCAACCTTCTTTCGACAGTGCAGGCTTGGTCGAGGGAATGAGGTTGAACGACGAATATGAAGCCATTTGGATGTGGCAACTGATATTTGCCAAATAGGTGTGGACTAGGATTTATGACAGCCACCCAATATATTGACATTGCACACACGTCTCCAGAACCACCGGCTGATTGGTGTTCATGCTATTCCCAAAATTCGGCCCACCGTCGCCTTGATCAGAGCCTGTTACCTTCAACCCCACTAATCCTTTTTGGCCTCTTGCGACAGCCCCTCATTTATCCTGACGTTCTCCACCTCAGCTGTCTTTTATTCCGAGCCGCCGCCATGCCGGTTTCGTAGACCATGGTCTGCGCCACTCTCCAGGCCATGTACCTCAGCCGCACATAATAGCTTCTCATCGTCCCCAATGCAAAACTTCGCTGCAAGATAACACAACCTATGCGATAAGAGAAACTTAAAAGGCGGATATACCGCTGCACAGTCGGGAATCAATATTCCCTTAAACAACGGCCGTTGCATATCTGCGGCCGTTGCAAACATGCCACAGCCAAGTGACGGTGGGCATGGTTCCGAAACCTTTGGCATCTTTGAAGACGTAGGCCTTGCCATAATTGGCCTTGGTGTGGAGTATCCAGCGCTCCAGCTCACCCCGCCAGATCTCAGGGCTCTTGCTAAACGTCATTACCCAGACTCTCCTGCGTACGTCGCCCCCAAAGCTCCTCAGACCAGACACCGCTAATTTAACAGTATGTCCAAAGTAATGGCAATCAGCGAGTTCACCGGTATTGACACGCGCTCTTCAATCATAAGCGTTGATGATCCACTACTTAATATGAGAAACGCGCCAGACATTTCTGAGCTTAGTAAACTTTTTCTAGAAGAAGGGGTTGCTCTCGCCATTTCGGCAGCACTAAAAGCCCTTACAGAGGCGAAACTAGACGTCTCTGATATCACACATGTCGTGAGCACTACATGCACGAATAGCTCAAATCCAGGATATGATCACTACGTATGCAATAAGCTCGGAGTATCACACACGGTTGAGAAGGTTCTATTACATGGCATCGGCTGCGCCGGCGGGCTGGCTGCGCTTAGAACGGCTGCGAATATCGCAATGGGCTCCAGTTTTCGGCGGAGACCAGCACGGATTCTTGTAATGGCCCTTGAAATATGTACTTCTCTTGTTCGAAGCGAGATGGACAGTATTGACAGATATCAAGAAACGCGGATAGGCGTCTCGCTGTTCAGTGACTGCGCCAGTGCACTGATTTTGAGCAACGGGATTGGAGCCGAATATGTCGGAGAGCCAGTCTATGAGCTATTAGGCTGGAACCATAAGATAATTTCAGATACTGACCAAGAACTAGGGTTTAACATCGACCCATCAGGTGAGGCACCTTGTAGAAATTGAAATTTGCTGGGATGTTATGCTTACTGACGGACCACAGGCTGGAAAGTTGTTCTCTCACCTCAGGTTCCTAAGATCGCTGAAACAGCGGTGGAGCCAATATTCCAAGACCTCATATCATCAGTGCCTAACCTTCCCCCTACGTACAGTGCCGCCGAGTCTTTCGATTGGGCCATGCATCCCGGCGGCGCCACAATACTGTCCGGCGTCGAGAAAGCCATGAGAATAACGCCAGAACACATGCGGGCCTCATATGATATATATATTAACCACGGAAACAGCTCCGCAGCAACAATCATAAGCGTCATGGATCGTCTACGGCATAAGGACATGGACGCGTGTGCACCAGATGGCAAAGCTAAGGATTATGTTGTAGGATGTGCTTTTGGGCCAGGGATGGCGGTGGAGATGTGCATGCTGAAAAGGAATTTAATCCATCGAGGAGGGACTCTGCCAACCGGAGTAATGACGCCGCCAGAGACAGAAAGCGAGGAGAGCATGAGCGACGTTGATGTTGAACCAAGTCTGATGGAACTGTTGGATGGAGTCGAGTTAGACTGAGCCATCGCCATGGTCCTATTCATGCCACCAGAAGCGAAGGTTGAGCATAAACCTGATTTTCTATATTGTTCGATCAAATACCCAAAAATGGTCTGGAGTTGTGTATTATCATAGAAATAGTCCACTATATAACAAGGGTAGCGAAACGTATAAATTACTTCAGCCAGTTATATAATTTTTTCATTTTTTATTCAAGTTGGGATTGATTTTGGAGCTTCCATTCGGCCGAACCCGCAGTCCGGCAGCAATGAGTTTGAATTAAACGATATTCCATGCTATAATCTGTGTTATGCCTTTCCAGGAATATGTTCGCCTTTATCCTAAACTCCAAAATGGCGATCTATTCCTCGAGGTTCATTTTGCCAAGAGATCTACCGGCAATGCTTATTTTGCCACGAGGCACTCAATCACAGATTACCCATGGCTTGCGGGGTATTATACTGGGAAGATTATATAACAATGGAAAGATACACACCATTTTGGGTTTTGTGGATGCAAATAGGTGCTTCTGGTGCAACTCAACGAAGATGTTTTATAATCATTTCCTAGTCCTCGCAGTTGCCTATGGCATATTATGGGCACCTCTACCAGCGGCAGGTAGCGTATTACCCGAAAAGCGCATTGTTCAAACTCGCCAGGACACAGGCAGCAAATGGGTGGATACGTGGACATCGATGCCCCAGCTCGTGGAACCAGGCAACTTACCCCCTGCGCCATTTGTAAGAACCAACAAAATGAACTTGCATCGGGAGGCATCCTGACCATGAGAACAGACATCACAAGGTGCAATTTTCAATGATGCGACGCTTCGTCAAACTCTCCACGTTTCCATCGGGGCAGATAGAATTCGACTCCAGATCTCAAATACTTTCGGCGGTAGTGACCTCCCAATCACTGAAGCCACCATTGCTCTTCCCGCTGGTGGAGAAGCAGGCGTTGGTGACATCGAAGCGTCTCCGATAGCCGGCCTTACTTTTAATGGCGCGACGTCGGTAACAATCCCAAAGGGCGAAGTTGTATACACAGACCCGATAGATTTTTCAGTTGCGGCAGAATCTATGCTTACCTTGACCCTCTACCTTGTCGATGGGCAGTCTGGAAACAGCATAACGGGTCACCCTGGAAGTCGAACAACATCTTGGATGCAAGAAGGCAATCAAGTAAATGCAACCAGCATATCCGGATCGAACGTCGCCCACTGGTAATGACTGCCCCCCATACAAACCTTGCGTATTAATGACCTGGCAGCTAATTTATTATGCAGGTATTTTGTGAGTGGAGTAGAGGCGTGGGTCCCAGATACCCTGAGCAGCTTTATCATTCTCGGTGACAGCATCACCGATGGCCGTGGCAGTGATGATAATAAGAATAATCGGTAAATATTATTGGCCCGTATCTCATGGTCTAAAATTAACACTCAGTAGCTGGCCGGACTTGCTCCTTGCACGAATGCAGGCCAATCAACTTACTGAAATAGGAGTTGATAACCAAGCTGCAGGAGGTAACCGCGTCCTCCAGGATGGCCTCGGGCCCAGCCTCATCAGCCGATATAAGCGTGATGCTATCGAGCAAGAAGGCGTCAAATATATTATGGTCTTTGAGGGCGTCAATGACATTGGCACGGCCGGTACTGACCAAAATACCCAGACTCAGCTTGGGGACAATCTCATATCTGCGTTCACACAGATCGCTAATGACGCACACGCCGCTGGAATCTTCGTTTTTGCAGCAACAATCACGCCGTTTTCTGGGCCAGGTCAATCGTACTCTGACCCTACTCGTGAGGAAACGCGGCAAAGGGTTAATGCCTGGTTCACGTCGAGTGGGTTGTTTGACGCCGTTGTCGATTTCGATGCGATAATTCGAGATCCAGCGACTCCTTCCCAGTTGGCTTCAGAATACAATAGCGGGGACTACCTCCACCCAAATGTAGCCGGGTATCAGGCTATTGCGGATGTGTTTCCGTTGGATATCTTTACTGCTACTGCTAGCAAGCGTGCAGTCTAGTCTAGCTTATACGAATTAAACCCGGCATTTATTGACAGTATATAAATTCAATATGCATATATCATTAAAGGCTACTGTAATAGTGGCACAGTAAATTTGTTCCCTTGCCTTTATAATGTACTGATATAAACCCTCTAATAACTATTCTCCCGACGGCCCAGTAATTTGGGTCCCGAGTGCAGCGGGCGACCCAAAGTTTGGTGTGTTATCAGAGTTCCAGTTTACCTTTTGCGCCATCGTATATCTTGTCCCATCACAGGCCCCAGCGCTGTTGGCGTCCGCATGGTATACGTTCCAGATCTCAGTCCCATCTGGGCTTTGGAAAAATCTATGACATGTTAGCAACCACGATGACTTAAAGTTAAGGATATTCGACGTACCCATTGTGACCTGCACCGTAATTTCCGTTCGCAGAGGTCAAAAACGGTCCAGTCTTGGCCCAGCTTGAGGCTTGAGTTGGGTCTCCGCCATTCCAGGTCAGTAACCCGAGGGAGTAGCTGGCGGTCCAACAATCGCTCGCGCTGTATGCTAGATAAGTCTTTCCACCGTAGTACATTGCGACTGGGCCTTCATTGACCGGGTTCCCAACAGTCTCCCAGGACTGTGTAGGCTGGGATATAACAGTGGTAGCGCCAACTGAGCCGGGCGAGTTCAGCGGTGCGATACACAGCGACTGGAGCCCAGCGCTGCTAAAACAAGAATAAACAAAGTAGTTTGCACTGGTGGTGCGGAGGATAGATCCATCAATTCCCCAGGTATTCATCAATGTAGCAAGGTGACTGTAGCTGTCGAAAGGTGTAGCACCACCTTGAAAAACGATGTTAGCTCCAGAAATAGAGGCTTCACGTAGGATAGATCACTATACCTTTGAGAACATTGGGACGCTGCCCATTAAGGTCGGCTGAGGTTCCGGCAGTATAGTAGATATACCAGCTATAGTCATTTAGCTTGTGATCAAGATAAACATTGTGGGAAAAATCTCACATTCCGTCGAAATAATGAAGTTCGGGCGCCCAGATATTGCAGCATCTACTGGCAGTTGAGTCTGTCCAGACAACCTTGGTTTCTCCAGTCTTCAGTCCTTCCAGAGTCGTAGCCCGGGTGATTTGTAAATTAGTCCATGTGGTCGTCATTAGATAGTAATAACCGTCGGTATACACAATGTGAGGATCAGAGCCATCTTTCGGTTTGAGTGGGTTCGAGAACGTCGCGCCGCTAACTAAGGAAATCAGCGACAACGCCGTGGTAATGAAGGTAAAAAGCTTCATGGTCCCTGGTTGGTCCTAAATAACTTCAATAACTCCACAGGACACTGTGATGGAGCAATAAGAAGAAGCCCCATCGCTTTATAAAACAAATCGCGAGACAGCTGAGGTTGATTTTACGATGTATGTTCCACCAATTAAGTCCGTATATTAATTAACTTATTCTTGTACCTTTCTAACGTTGAATATAAAGATCCAAGAAGTAAGATATATTAAATCTGGGCGAATTGCGGAGGTACACTTCTGTACGGAAATTTAAGATTCCGGCAGTTGTACCGGCACAAACCGTATACTGCATTGTGGTTGTGTGATAGAAACTGCCACAATCACTGTGGCTGACGCATGGTTCTGTATTGTACGCTGCCCAATAATCAGACAGATATTTTATACAGCCAGTCTGTTTAAATTCTATCGAATAATATGGGGGCTGGAGCACTGACTTCAGGCACCTCCCATAATATCCCGGACAATTAGAGCGGCGATGGCGTTGATATAGATTAGTTGGCCCCATCAACATCTACTCCAAGACTTTCAGCGATACTCCGTCAATTAAGCGCCAGTCGGAGGGAAGAGCTTCCCCGCCGACCCCGCAAACTCAAAACAGGAATTTCGAATAGCCTGAACAGACCTGGGGAACTTCACTTTAGATATTTGCTTCACTGGTGTACATTGGACGTTAATTTCAACTAAAATATATGGGTACCACATATTCGACGAAATATTTGCGCACTGGAAAAATAGATGCGAGATAGGCAGAATCCAAAATCGTTATTCCGATGACGAATCTGTAATATTGTTGGCATCTTGGCCCATGTTGTTGATCTGTTTTTGATTTCTCCACTGTATTTGACGAAGGATCGTCGTGTCCGCCGAAGGATCATCCCATGTCAACCTGTCAAAAGTGTGTCGTTCGAGTGCACAGGCCAACCCAGAATATAATACCAAATTTCCAACAGAATAAGCTCCGTCCGCGAATTCTTTACTATACAGCTAGTTCATGTGGAATTGGTGGACTTCTATTAACATCGGAGAGGCTGTAGTTTTTTGTGTAATATATTAAACTAGATTTTTCTTCTGTTTCCGTAAGATTTACGCTTCCTTCAACTGCTGCCCTTGGCCCTTTCCTCGCCTTAAGAACTCTCTCAGCACATTATCAGTCATTCTAGCTACATTGTTATCATATGAATCCCAGGCGAGACTACTATACCAGTTGATACTACCAACCGCAAACACCGCACCACCTCCGGCCGTATCATAATATGTCAGATCGCTTCTGACGCGGTCACAGGTCGTGCCCAGGGTGTTAACCATTGGGAACATCTGCTCCTCATTGAAAAGTCCAAAACTGTCATCATGCTGCTCGCTACTTCCTAGAAGGATGGTATTCGTAGGCGTCCCAAGGTCGAAGTCTAAGCGATCAATCTCGTCGCCGCTGGCACCCCCACCAAACCCATTCTCCCCAATGGGACCATTGGGGTCGATGCCCTTAAAAACCCAGGCAAGCGCAGGATCTTGAGCGTGCTGAGCATTTGCTCTATAAGGCTTCCCTTTGCCAGTACCGAATGCGCACGATCCAATGCCGAAGAGGTAGTTAGGAGCGCGGCCGCGGCTGCGCCATAATCCGCCCAGGTTCCCAGTAAGACCATGCATTCGTTCGCCAGCGGGAAACGTAACAGACCGGCAACCTTGGTCACCTTTCCGGACTTCGAGACGGTGAGATCGTGCGGAGTCAATATCAGCGACCCAGTAAAAGCCATTGCCACCCAGATACATCAAGCTGCCACCCGACTTTGCAAAGCCGCTAAAAGCATTAAGGGTTTGGAGAGAGTGATACTCAGGGTGACAACTGGTTATCATCGTTGTGTATTGAGACGCCGCTTCTCGGCCCTTGGTATGCAAGCAATGATCCGTGATGGTATCATATGGTATTCCGGAGCGTTCCAAGAAACCAATCATCATCAGATCAGCGCTGAACTCGCGAGGGCGACCCAACGCCCAGTGTACGTATCCCGGCCTCAGATTCAATATTGGTCGAAGTGCACTGGAGAACGCGGTTGGAGAACCGTCCCTATGAACATCGTACGCCGAAAGCCCCAAATCCGGCCGCCTATCCAGGCCCTTAAAATATTCATGTTCATCCGCAATGCTGACCCCATCAGGAGTTGTCATCGCTGACGATCTGGACATGTCAAACATCCGCTCATTGGCATACGCAAGATATGTAAATGTTGACAGGACCAATGCCACCCGTGCTGTTGAGTTTTGATTGGGACGAACGAAGAAAGTAATCATATCGCTCGTGCCGTTCTCACACTTAACTTCAACAGCATATGCACCTGATCGAGCCGTCGGTGGAATTGTTATGGAGAAATTTGTTGTCCATTTCGCGTCGTCTAGATCGTCCTCATGGAAATGGATAGCTCCATACCCATAGGTCGCTTGGGTCCAATCGGGCTGAGAACCATCCCAGTTATATCCTTTGACCGCCCGTGTTGGTGCATTGACGAGAGCACCATGTCGACCGCCTCCAGAAACATCGACGATAGAGTCGGTGGAAATGTCCCGAGAAAAGTCATACTGAGCCAGTATACGCCGTGTGGACCCTGTCGCGATAAAAGAAGGGGAGTCTAACCGACCATTGAAAAAACATGCCGGCTTGGAGCTCTGCTTGTCAACAGATTCGAACATGCCGGCGCCAAACAGTAAAGCATTCGATCCCAACGACATGGGTTCCGACAAAGACTGTGTTGTTTCTTCAGCAGCAGGGGCAGTCTCTGCCAGACGGTTCAGTTGCTGGATGTTCAAAGTGAATGTTGTTCCAACTATGCTCATACGGATATGGAGCCAACGCCAGCGATTGATGGGGTATTGACTCCGAAACACATCGACTTTGCCGCCAGTTCCCAGAAGGAATTCGAGCTTTGAATTCTTTAGAGTTATAGCAAATCCAGTTTTAGAACTTGCGTCAAGGCACGATATGATTGTTTGACATTGATCAATATCAACCAGGTATGGTTGCACATGACAGTCAACTTCGAAACCTTCTTCCGCTGCACATCGCACATCGGACCAGGAAGGTATAACAGCATGAGATCCGGAGCACGCAGATTGATAGCAGCCATCATCGTGATGCCCCGCTGGGACCTCAGTTATCTCCTCCTCTTGCACCGGCGGGGCATGGGTAGAACCGCTGTACCCCTGGATAAGGCGTACTAATCGATGAGTATATGTTTTCTCGGTGGATGAAATCTTGAATAGTCAGCTTGAGATATATACCGCTCAATGAGAAACATACTTTAATATCAACTGGCTCTCCTGGTGAAACAATCCATGGTTGAGCATAACCGATTATTTGGGCGTCCTTCTCATTGTGAGACATGGCGGAAGGCTTGCTGTAGCTTTGCTATTTGGCGGGGGTATGCGGGAGCTCTATCTCTCGATAAGGATACCGGTGGTATGAGATTACGACCACGTGAAAACAGAGGCGATATGATACAGAGTGAGAAGCGGCCAACTCTATCACCTTAGAAATAGAACATCAACGGGCAGGATGTCTCTAAATTCTTATCCCACGATAAAGATATAAAGGGTTTATAAACCCCTTGGTGACGCTTATCTTTTGAATTTACCAGCGACATGGCTCGGGCATTGAGGTGATATCCACTCATTGGTATCCACGATCCCCTCAGGTGCGCGTATGGAGAGGGGTATAATTGCTACATTAGGAAAGAGAGGGGATTCGCTGAAGTCTTTTAAGCAACCCACTAAATTGTGGTGCCGACGAGGCTAGACGGTCAAGATAGACTTTTGTCCAATTAAACTGCAGGGTCGGCTCAGTAGCGCAGCCACTAGGAAGATACGTCATTATATTTGACCACATGTTCTCCAAAGTATGGGGACCTGGAATCGATGGCAGCTCGTTCCGAAATATGGGGTATCGGGTCGGCTACCACGTAGCATTGGGTGCCTCGCCACTATTGAGAGCCTCCACCACTATCACCCCCTGGGCGCCATCGGCATGATCGCTCGGCAAGATAAAGCGGAAAGGAACTCCGATGACGGAAATCCAATATAGTCGTTGCAGAAGTTAAGAAGATAACGACCAAAGGTTCCACTTCCACTGGCTATGTTAAGTTTATCGTATGGACACCGAACCTCGTTATCGGCCGTATCTTCAGGTTGGCGCTATTGTTTCCCAAGCAAGGAACCGGATCACTCCCGAGGCCCTGTCCCCCAAAACAAGCTCCCCTAGTTAGCTAGTAAGGCCGCTAAATCTAGGCGTCAACCTTGGGAATGGGGGGCCTTTAATCATGCTATCAGCTCTATCTTTCGCTACTTGACCTTGTTTCTAGCGGATAGTTGGGGTGCGGACTTTACCGAGCTTCCAGCAGGTTAGTTCCACCTCAAAATTTCCGCTTACAGAAGGAGAGATCGGCAGCTACAATCTTGACCCTTGGGTGTGGGCCCTTCCCCGGACTGTCGACGTATGCCATGTGGTGTTACGTCTTTGTGGGGTACATATATAAGGGGCGGGATGCTCCTGTCCCGTTGCTGAATGGAATCTCCTTGTTATCCCATATTTATACCAGTCGTTGAGCCGATTGGATTATTTGTTGGATACTAAAGGCAGAATTTGCCAATATGGCTGATCAAAACATTCAATGCGCGGGGGAAGCGAAATCGGCTGCGCCTTCAGCGACGCATTCAGATAAGCCAGCTGCAGAGATGGTGGAAACGCTGCGTGTCACTCTAACAGAGGAAGACGTATGTTTGTTAAATGCACCTATTTGAAGAAATTGGCTAAACTCTTCCTAGAATACTAGAATCAGGAGAAAGACCGATAGAGTTATCTTGGCTCTATTGACCTGGGTCTACTTCTTGCAGGTATGATTCACCAACGCCAATAATTCATCCTTCAGAACAATTATTTACTTTGTGCTAGGTTTTGGATAAAGCTGTCCTCGGAACTGGTGCGGTTTTCGATCTCCAGAAGAATGCCAACCTCACCGGGCACCAGTATTCCTTAATCGGGTCTATCTCGCCAATAGCGCAGTTAGCATGGCAGCCATTCTCAGCCTGGCTGATTGTAAAGGTGCCGCATCGCACATTGATGCCAATTCTGATTCTTGGCTGGGGTATCGCGGAAGCTTGCATGGCTGCGTGTAGTACCTTCTCCGGCTTGATCGCCTGCCGCTTCTTCCTCGGCCTTTTTGAAGCTGGTTGCATGCCCCTATTTGCGATCATCACCAGTCAGTGGTACCGCCGTGTCGAACAACCCTTTCGAGTCTCCATTTGGTACTCTACGAACGGTATATCGACGATAGTATCTTCAGCTTTGTCTTATGGTCTTGGCCGCATTGTTTCCAACGTGTTATACCCATGGCAAATGTAACGCACTCTCATCTATCAGCATGAATACTTTGCTAATATCAATACAGAATTTTCCTTTTCTGCGGGCTCATCACTATAGTCACTGCTCCATTCGTATACTGGAAACTGGACAATGACATCGCCACTGCCCGCTTCCTTACGGAGGAGGAACGCCAGCAAGGTATCGAACGCCTTCGCACAAATAATACTGGCGTTGAAGAAATCCACGAGTTCAAATGGTCTCACGTTTGGGAGGCAGCTCTCGATCTTAAGACTTGGCTATGGCTTGTGCTGGCCATGTTACCAAACCTCGGGTCGGCGTTGACGAGTGTCTTTGGTCCGCTCATTATCACTGGCTTTGGGTTTGACAGATACCAGACACTACTACTAAACATTCCTTTCGGAGCCGTCCAAACGCTGGTGATCGTAGCTTCCTGTTGGGTGGCCAATAAGATGAAGCTCAAGGGTGTTATCTTGCTCGGTTTCATGCTACCCGTTGTGGTTGGTACTGGTATGCTCTACGGGCTCAATCGCAATGCATCGGATCGACCAGCGCTGCTAGTGGCATACTACCTCACGGCCTTCTTATTTGCAGCGAACCCCCTACTTCTCGTGTGGGTCGTCGGAAACACCGCTGGAGAGACCAAAAAGTCCGTTACCCTCTCGCTTTACCAAGCTGGGTCATCTGCTGGAGCCCTTATCGGCCCTCTTCTATTTAGCGCAGACCAAAAGCCAGAATATCGCCCCGGAATTGCGGGTGTACTCGGTGTTTTTGTCGCCATGATTGTGGTCATCGTACTGCAGCTCATGCTTTTGATATACCTTAACAAGCAACAGGTGAAGAGGAGAATTGCAAATGGCAAGAGCGGTGTTATCGTTGATCGATCCATGACAACGGAGGTTAACACAGATGGGAAGGCCCAGGATTTGTTGGCCGAGGAGGTGCTACCCGTTGATTTAACGGACAAGGAAAATGACGAGTTTGTGTATATTTACTGATGGGTGGGAATTTATTGAACGAGGCAGGAACTCGAAATAGAAAGGAGAGCGACTGATATATCCGCTGTATTTACTTTATTGCATCCACCATGGATCACTGTGGTTTTATAGAATCCATTTTACTACCCAATTAGTATTTGCAGAATATCCAATGCCAGTGCTGTATGCGTTTAGATCTATAATATTAAAGACGGTGGAGTGAAATCTAACACTGTCTTGGGCGTTTCTTTCCCTCGATAGTTTCACTCCTCGGTACAAGTATTCGCTATCCCATCTCGTCAGAGTAAATATCAATGAATTATTCTCCCCAGGCAAATGAATAACTACCACAACAAAACGTAAAAACTGGAAAAGGACCGGAGAGTTGACACCTTCGTCTGTGCACAAATGGTGTGAGGAGCATATGCCGAAACATCAACCGATCAGAACCCATCGACCAAAGCACCGCTAGCGATTAGCACTATCAATCCACATACAAGGTCTACCCCATGGGGAAGGGTCCTGCCGTCAGCATGCTGCCGTGCACGCGACCTGTGTTGCGTGAACCGAAGCGATGACTTCCCCACGTTGCCCCCATCCCTATCCGATCGCTTAAAAGCCGATCGCATCGGGAATATGATAGTCACCACCATCGGCCCCATGGATATCGCGGCATATACAGCAACTTAAACGTTGCTAAATAAACTACTTATATGACACAATACTCCTCGTAGTTAATCAATCATCACTATTTTCCAAAACAGATTACATATTCTTAACTATGGCTGCCAACTTAAAATCATACCCCCCGGGTATTCACGCCCCTACTGTCACATTCTTTCTCCAGGGCGAGCAGCAGGAGATTGATTGGGCTACTCAAGAAAAGCACCTCGCGTACTTGGTGAAGGCTGGCGTGCATGGCAGTAAGTTTGCTTCCGTCTGACATAATCTTGTTACTGGCAGGGCTGATTCATTCTAGTCGTTGTCGCCGGCTCAAGTGGTGAATCGTGCGCGCTTACTTTGGCTGAGAAGGGCGAGCTGGTCAAGAAAACTCGCGAGGCAGCAAAAGCGAACGGAAACCCAAATCTGCCCATTACCGTGGGATGCCTAGGCGGCAGCACCAGAGACATTCTCGAGCAGACTATCACTGGGCACAAGAACGGGGCAGATTTTGCCTTGGTGTTAGTTCCAAGCACATTCCACTGGTCGATGACCAAGAAGGCCATCGTCGACTTCTTCCAAGATGTTGGCGACCGCTCCCCAATCCCCATTATAATTTACAACTTCCCCAACCTCCTATCCGGGCTGGACGTCGACTCGGAAATGTTGGAGACCCTTAGCGCCCACTCGAACATCTGTGGCGTCAAATTGACCTGCGGAAACATCTCGAAAATGACAAGAGTGGCGGCACTGAATTCGCCGAGCCAATTCGCGGCTGTGTCTGGACAGAGTGACTTGATTGTCTCTGCGTTAGCTGGTGGTGGAGCAGGTACCATTTCAGGTGTTGTGAACCTGTTCCCGAAAGTAAGTCCATATAACCACCAAGACAGCTAGCACCGATTGTTGACATATCCCACAGGTCCTGATTGAAATATATAACCTATACAACGCTGGAAAGCTTTCGGAGGCAATTGCACTGCAGAAGAAGGTTTCCGGGCCAGAATGGGGAATTGGGACGTCGGATGTAAGTGGGATGAAGTGGATTATCGCACAGGAGCGTGGATATCCGGAGTCGAGCCGTGACTGCCGCCGTCCCTTTCCCAAGTTTGACGATCCGGCGAAGAGAGAACGTGTACAGAAGTACGTAGCACCCCTTCTCGCACTCGAGCAGGAGTTGTATTCGAAAAATTAAATAGAGGCCAAATACTATACCATTTATGCTGTCGATGATAAGCAGAATGAAGGGAATTCATCTTTGTTGGCGTTTCCCACCTCGAAATCGTGGGTAAAATTAAATTATGGCGAAGGTAACGTTGAACAACTCCAAGCATACAGACCGAATGTCGACTCGTGTCCCTGCTTCTCGCTGCCTCCTTTGAATTTCTTGTAATACATCAGCCGTCATATTCGCGTTGCTAGCAACGTGTTGGAGGCTGCGAATCGTCTCAAGGAGCCATTGGCACTCCTCGTAGTCATCCTCTTCACTACCCCATAGAAATAACGGCCACAGCATATTAACCGGTATGGATTCGTTGCTGTCGACCATGAGATGTACTATTCCTTTAATTTTGCTTAGTGCCGTCTCCACCGCTTTCGAACGATCCAAGTGACGATGGGCAACTCGGTGAAGGTGAATGTAGCAGACGTAAAAGTTGGCGAGATATGTCCGGTATGAGCGAACGATAGATGATGCAAGTGGCTCAGCAAGAGTATCACTATTGATGTTTCCTGATACGGCATGCTCCATAAGCGCGGGCCTTGTATCATAGAGAGAAGACAAATCTTTCAGGATACCAGCGGCGATAGCCATCACTTCAGTCTCATCTTCTACGCTTCCTCGACTGCGGTGACCATGCGCAATCTTAGCTATACGACCCGTGATGGTCTGGACTTCTTGGAAAAAGGCAATCCCTGGTTGGCATAACATGTCATATATCACCTCATGCGGTCCGGAGTCTGGGGGAGGGCTTGGACTCGAGGGATAAATTCCAGATGTATCATTTACCAAGAGTCCTTCCCCACCAGTCAATGCGGCCCGGGCATCTGACCATCGGATCCAAGAGATAATCCTTTGCTCTAAAGTGGCTATTGTTAGCACGAATAGAATTAGGCTAGTGAGAATATTCTTCCACGAACCTAAAGAGCCCAGGGCACCCCTGCCCGACGTCTGCAGCGCCTTATGCGCCTTTGCAAGATTCAAGTAGGCTAAATCAAGCCGGCCAGTTAAAAACTCCAGAGAGAGTCAGCGAAAGTAAACAATAGACCCACAAGGATTCAGTCAACTAACATTAACGTATGTAAGAAAGAAGATGGTAGTCAGAACGTATCTAAGTTCATTGCTGTTGACAGCCAGACTTCCCCCTGTTTTGTGGAATCTCTGCGACAGTTCATTTGCAGCTTTGTCGTAGTATTGCTGATAATCCACTTGTTTCCCCGTGGTATAAAACTGTATGGCAGCGAACGCCGCCATTGCATAGCGAACCATCGGGGACGAGGTTGCCATACTGTCAAACAGTGCTCGCAGAGAAGCACATATCGGACCGTTTTCGACAGGATCTAAAATCGGTGTTGCATGTAATAGTAGCGAGTATTCCTCGTCTACGTCTGTAACTAGGGTTTGCGGTTGGGGCTGTGCCGGTACGGGAGGCGAATCCGGGCCATCTAAGTCGGTAGATTGCCCATGCGACGCATGTTCCTGCGCAATAGGGCCGCTAAAATCGGGGAGATAGATGTCTTCAATGAAAGAAAACCCTGCTGGGGGGTCCGTCATGGATTGTGCAAAATCAAAGAGGTCAGCCGAAGGAGACAGCCAGTCAACCTCCAAGGACGTGGCATCAATCCCTTGAGGGTTCCCCGACTGCGCATTCGTCTGAGGTGGCCGCTGTTGGACCGTGTCTTTCCATACACATTCTAGGTTCAGACGCTGGCAATGGTAGCACTGGGGTCTCTGCTCATTGCAGCGCACCTTTCGTTTTTTGCAAACTAGACACCCATTTCGCGACCGCTGAGGATGGACCCGATGGTGGCTAGCACCACGAGAGGCAAGAGGTAGGGAGCTCATGATTCCTCCTTCTTCTTCGAGGAAAACAACGAGGGATGGAAAGAAACAAGTTCAATGATGCTATGATTGAGGTTCATGAGCGACCCCGCTTTCTTAGTCTCATTGGTGTCGTTCCGGAACTGCCCCCTTATCAAACCCCGCAAGAGCACTGTGGAGCACCCCCAGGAACACGGTTGGCCACTACCTTCACTGTCACCGCCCGCCATACACCGCCCTATCAATTCAGTGAATCAAACTTCCCGTAAACTCGGCAGAAATGAGCTGCTCATTTGCTTATCTTGCCATAACATGTGAACGTAAATGCTTGTTATGGTTGCGGCTCCCAGTGGCAAAACATCTCCCGTCCCCAAATCACTCTTTTCTACTTCAATCCACTCACGCGCTGCCTTCCGGATCAGAACTATGCCCTTTGGTATCTTAGGTTCATCGGCATCATAGTATGAACATCTATCGGCCAACGCGTATCTTTCCCCAACTCTCTGTCGCATGCGTGTTTGCTAATGTTGTGGTATCGCCCCTCTTCCTACATTTAAGTGGGGGCTGCATTATTGCCAGAAAAGGCAACCGAGTTTGCTGGGACCCACTTCCCCGCGCAATGCATAACTGCCCCTGTTTAGCGCCTGGAGACCACATGGATCCGATCGCGACTTTCCAAAGAGTTTCCGAGCCGATCGGGTTGCGAATAAGAAATGGAGTACTCAGTAAGTAGCAGTATCAGTTATACAGAGTATCTCTACTATCATAATACCCCGCTTGGAAATTTATAAAAGATGTTGTCTGCGATTTTGCCAGCTTTAATATTTTTTAATTATTGTCAATAAAAATCTATTCCAAAGTCTCATTCCACCAATTTTCATCAACCATGGCACCACTTCCAGAAGGCGTTGCAAAGTCCTTGGAGGAGACAAAGGTCGACTACAAACTCGTAGGAAACAGTGGCCTTCGCGTGTCAGTTCCAATTATCGGGTGTATGAGCATTGGAAACCCAGAATGGGCAAACTGGGTTGCAGGGCCTGAAAAGGCCCTCCCGCTCTTGAAGGCGGCTTATGACCGAGGAATAAACACCGTTTGTCCCCTGCTCCGTGTTCATAAGTATATAACTGATAATAATTCGGGATAGTGGGATACAGCAAATATCTATTCCAATGGAGATTCCGAGAGAGTTATCGCCCAGGCGATCAAGAAATACGAGATTCCACGACACAAGTTGGTGCTGATGACGAAGGCATATAGCTGCGTCGGAGAGCAGCAGTTTCACGCATACCCAATCATAGAGGACTTAAAGAGAACCAAGGATTATGTCAATCAGTTCGGTCTTTCGAGGACGGCAATATTCACGGCACTGAACGAGTCCCTCAAGCGCCTGGAAACAGATTACATAGATTTCTTCTGGATTCATCGCTTCGATGAAGATACGCCAATTGAAGAGACTATGCGTGCTCTTCATGACCTCGTCACTGCGGGGAAGATCCGTTACATTGGAGCTTCGTCCATGTGGGCATACCAATTTGCCTCCATGCAATTTTGCGCGGAGAAGAATGGATGGACAAAATTCGTGGCGATGCAAGTACGTATAAATTATGAGCTTGTATTACATAGAGTGATTAAAAGTGCTAATCATTGAACAGAACCGTTACAACTTACTGTACCGTGAAGAAGAGCGCGAGATGATTAAGTTTTGCAAGGAGACGAACGTGGCTGTTATCCCAGTTAGAGACACCATTCACTATTTCCAACTCACAAATTGATTTACTCGTTCTAACAATTGTCTATTAGTGGGGTCCGCTGGCAGAAGGACAGCTCGCCCGCCCATTACAAGTTCGAGGAACAACAACCCGTTCTGAAGGCTCCCCACCTCTGCGAAAAGAGTCCACGGAAATCATCAACAGGGTAGAGGAACTGGCGGAGAAAAAGGGATGGACTATGGCCCAAGTTACACTGGCATGGACTTTGAAGAGAGTGACGGCCCCTATTATCGGCTTTAGCAGCGTCGAGAGGATCGAGGATGCTTTATCAGCACGTGGAAAAGAGCTCACAGCTGAAGAAGAGAAGTACCTGGAGGAGTCGTATACTCCACTTGAGATTGAGGGACATTTTTAAGTGTATAGCTTACATTTGGGCTTTCTTCAGAGGCACGCAGTCATGGCTCCTGGCGGTTTGGTCACTCATGTTTTTGTTCATGCATAGCAGTCGATCAAATATTAGCCTTTTACAAAGTAAATATTCACAAACATACGCAGAATTATCCAGAGAGTGCAAAACCTAATTGTTCTTGTGTTGTGTCCATCACCGAACAACCTACTCATGTCATGTACCCCTCGTGATTGACTGTACTGTACAATGCAGCAAAGGCTCATATCTGGCGGAGATATTTCACTTTTCAATTGGTAGCATGGTGTTTGAATTGTGGTGTACAACGTATATGCCATGGAAGTTAAATAGCTGGCCGTTGTTTTATTTCGATATCACAATTTGCATATTATTGACAACAAACAAAGCCAAGAGAATACGAACCCCCAATTTTATTTATTAGACAGTAACAGTCATTGATATAATGTCAGTATTCTAATCATTCCGCAAACTTCCTGTACAGCCTCTTCTCATATTGCCAGATGAGATAAGATTGGCCTATTCTCAGTTGCCTAGTTGGGTAAATCTAGGCCCTCCTGCAGTTCAACCCAGTTAAGGTAACTAGCTCCCCTGGCGCCACATCCGACGTAAGGGTCCTCATAGCTTAGCAATTGACGATGGCCGATGGCCGATGGCCCACATACCCGATCGGGTATTCTTGTTGCATGAATAACGTGTGACCACCACGGTGGATCTGCGCTAAAAGAGGGGTACAATTCGCGGGGGCCAACAACCAGGAGGGGCATTAATCACCCGTATGAGCCTGTTATTACAATTAAAATAGTAGTTGAACTCGAACAACAGCAACTACCAGCTACTCTGAAGCAATGGGCCACTTGCGTTATTAGGTATTACTAAATCGGGCGATCTCAACTGTGGAGACCGTTACCTACCCTCGTAGCAATAAATCAGCCACGATGCCCCTCCATCATATAATAATCAACCTTAACACCAGCTCCTTCTTCACGATAAGCATCTGAACAGTCTTCATTTATTTTATCATTTATATCACGATTCAACGAAGTCAAAATGGCTACCATGGAGAAAGTGTTTGCTGGCTACAATGCCCGACAGAACGTCCTAAACTCCAGCGCGAACCCCCTTTCGAAGGGAATCGCCTGGATCGAAGGCGAGCTTGTCCCTCTCGCGGAGGCCCGTATCCCGTTACTCGACCAAGGTTTCATGCACAGCGATCTGACCTACGATGTACCATCCGTCTGGGATGGACGCTTTTTCCGCCTCGACGACCACATCACGCGTCTCGAGGCCAGCTGCGCAAAGCTGCGACTAAAGCTACCCCTACCACGAGGGGAGGTAAAGAATATCTTGGTGGACATGGTCGCCAAGAGCGGTATTCGTGACGCCTTTGTCGAACTCATCGTCACGCGCGGCCTCAAGGGCGTCCGTGGAAACAAGCCAGCCGACTTAAAGAACAATCTCTACATGTTTATCCAACCCTACGTTTGGGTAATGGAGCCCGAAGTCCAGCCTACCGGTGGTAGCGCCATTATTGCTCGCACTGTGAGGCGAGTCCCACCTGGATCTATTGATCCAACGATTAAGAACTTGCAATGGGGAGATCTCGTGCGGGGCATGCTAGAGGCCGAGGATCGCGGAGCCGATTACCCATTCCTGACGGACGGAGACGCCAACCTCACCGAGGGATCTGGCTTTAACATTGTCCTGGTCAAGGATGGTGTCCTCTTCACTCCAGACCGCGGCGTTCTGCAGGGCGTTACACGCAAGAGTGTGATCGATGCCGCCAAGGCGAGTGGTTATGAAATCCGCGTGGAGTACGTGCCAGTAGAGTTGGCTTTCCAGTCCGACGAAATATTTATGTGCACCACTGCCGGCGGTATTATGCCTATCACGGCTCTCGATGGCAAGCCTATAAGTGGTGGAAAGGTCGGCCCTATTACGAAGGCGATCTGGGATGGATACTGGGCCATGCATTACGATTCGGCATACAGCTTCGAGATCAACTATGAGCAAAACAAGACAAACGGTGTAAACGGCTCAGCGAAATAATAACTCGACTTTCAAAGGCTTTAGCTGATCGGATTTGTCTTCAATGTTTATTTTTAAATTAGGAGTTATAATATGAGGAATTTAAAAGTGTTTATGTAATAGAAGAGCAATAGTACGTGAACCAGTTCATTTCTCGATAAGTGTAATGACTTGTAGTAAGAATAATATTGTACACCTATGTCGTCCATTAAATTATTCCTTGCCATACCCCTCATCCACACCCCGATGATCACTGCGAGCAACGTTCCCTACAACAACCATCATGCCAAGTGACATTCTGAGGGAGTTTCTTCAGCTCTTCTTTGCCATTACAGATAGAATCAAACCAAGTACCGATGGAGTACCGGGTGTAATCATTCCCATATGCAACAGAGTAATCGTTCGCGTGTCTGGCAAATAGATTCATGGAGTTGGAGAAAATGAGGGGTTTCCCCAATTCCCCGCCGCGCCTAGCGCCGGACGTCCAACGACCGAGACTACGTAATAAAAAGTCTAAAAGGCGAAAGTAAACATAACGATCTAATATTAGATGGTAAAAACGAATGTCTACTTTAAGAAATTTGAATTTTCAGAGCTGCTCCCACAATTGTATTCCCATTCCGGAAAAAAAGAGCCTAATTTTGAGAGGGTTGAAAAAATCGGGTCGGGTTTCCCGATCGGGTAGGCAAGGTGCTCCGCCACGGCGGGGTCGAAGACCACAATATTATTCACTGATGAGTCGTACGACCTTTAAACAACTCCAACGGTTCAACTCCAGCAAAGCGCTTTCAATATTAAAATAAAGGAGCCTACTGGACGGAAGATTGTTTTCCTGCTCTTGTTTAGCATACTTTTTACACTCTAGTAGCCACAGCCTTGTCCATAATTCCTGCCATGGCATCATTTAACGCGAGCGACAGCATTGTCATTGTTGGGTAAGTTCATGACTAGAATCAGAACATTGCCTTTTCGGAGTACTGACTATTTGCAGTGCGGGCATCGTCGGCCTCGATGTCGCTTTAGTTCTCGCCGAGAGAGGATATGGGCAGTCAATTACTGTTATAGCCGAGCACCATCCAGGTGACACATCTATGACATACACGTCGCCGTGGTGAGTATTCCGCCAGAGTGAATAATACTCCGCCGATTCTAATATCTCGTCAGGGCCGGTTGCAATTTCTCTGCCATTTCTGGGAGTGACGCCAATGCGTTGAAGTGGGACCGACTGGGTTATTCCCACCTCACGAAGCTAGCTTCTGAGCGACCTGACGAGACGTTTGTGCATCGGACACCATCGACAGAGTTATGGGATGAGAACGTCCCTCACGAGAAAATTAAGGCTATGGCGGAGTACCTCGAAGATGTAAGGTTGCGGCCATCTTGGATCGTCGGGACTGTATTGACTGGCTGCAGTTCAGAATTTTACCCGAGGACGAGCTCCCCGAGCAAGTGAAATTCGCAGTCTCCTTCACCACATTAACCATCAATGCGCCCAATCACCTCCAGTACCTCTATCACAGATTAAAACAGCATGGCGTGCAATTTTTGCGGCAGAAGATACCCAGCATTCTATCAGCGTTTGCCAGTCCGACAACCAAGGTCGTATTTAACTGCATCGGTAACGCAGCAAAGACGATGCCAGGCATTGAAGATGCCAAGTGCTATCCAACAAGGGGCCAGGTTGTCCTGGTCAGGGCGCCTCAGGTTCGGTCCAATATTATGCGTCACGGCAAAGACTATGAGACGTATGTGATTCCGCGGCCGGGATCCGGTGGCAATGTTATTCTAGGCGGCTACATGCAAAAGGGGAATGGGTAAGTTGAGACAAGTCCACTCCATGATCAGTCACTAATAAGCCATTTAGAGATGGGGCAACGTACTCGTATGAAACGGAGTCCATTCTGGATCGCACCAAACGGCTGAGCTCCGAGCTCCGTGAAATGGAGCCCGAGATACTGGCGGCCTTTGCTGGCCTTCGGCCTTCTCGTGAAGGGGGGGCTCGCATCGAGAGAGACGAGCTCATTGTTGCCGGTGACAAACGAGTCATTGTTCACAACTATGGTGCAGGCGGCACAGGGTTCCAAGCCGGCTACGGAATGGCTATGGAGGCTGTGAAAACCGTCGAAGACGTATTACGGGAGATTCGAAAGAACGATACGCGGCCAAGGCCGAGACTATGAACAACGGGGCCTGTAGGTTTGCTGATAGTCATGGGTTTCGTAGCCTTCAGAGACGAACAATTCATGGCAATTTGAATAACCCAGTCCTCCAAATTCCCATGGTTCCCCTGTGAGTTTCGGAGTGCATCAGCGACGAGCGAGACCACAACAAAGTACAGTGCAATTTCCTTTATCTCAATACTAATATCTATCTTTTCAGCCTGTGGGACGCATTGAAATAGCGCAAAGATAAGACAATTCGCTGTTCAAACACGAGCTCGAATTATTATTTAAAGGCCCTTCTAGCCACAATGAGGAATTGACCAATCGTTATTTTTATTGAGCCGAACCTTATCGACGCTGCACTTGCCCCTGTCGGACCTTTTTTGTTCCTTATCGGCGAGGTAGTACACAGCACACTGCATAGAGTAGGGTGACATCCGATATCCGATATCCGACGAAACTAAGCGACCCTTCCCTTGGCGACCCTCCCCCGCATACTCTCTTCCCCGCATAATCACCTTCCCCCGCATACTTGGATGCTGGTCTCCTATCCCAATTTTAAATCCGAATCGCAATCGCAATCGCAATTGCGAACATCACGACGCTGAGATCACCACCATGCTGAAAGAGAAGAGAACCAACTCTTTGGCATTTGCGCAGACAGACTGTCACAGCTGTACGTCTGCTGGCCGGCAATGTGATCGTCGGCGACCGCAATGCTCTACCTGCCTTGGCCTCGGTGTCAAATGTGGCGGTTTCGCGACGCCACTATCGTGGGACAATAATCGCATATGGCTAGGACAGCCGTCACAGAAATCGCGCTATATTTACGACAGCAAAAAGGGGAATGGAAGCCCAAAAGCATCAAAAGCATCACCAAGGGCTTTTCGCTTCGTTGACGCAAGTTCCAGAAGGAAGAGGCGGCGTAGAGTTAGCCCAGTCTCCAGCCCGGACGACGAAGTCTGTAATGCCTCGGAATCGCCCGAAGAAGTCGGCATTGAATCATATCTGGCCCATCCGTCGGGCTCACTCTTGGATGACTTTGGTAAGAGATATGCATAACTAGTGATGGAAACTGCCCCTGTACTAACTGAGATACCTACGTGCAGATCCGCTAAATTTTGACGATTGTGAGCTGCTGGATACCGTGATCCCCGACCCAGAGGGGTTCATTCCCGACTGGATTCCCGCAACATTTCCTGGACATGAATCCCAGGATCAGATGATCTTGACGGCGCAACCTTCTTCTAACAGTCCTGGTCACGGATCCGAGGATATTTTTACTCAAAGCCTCATGGAACTACTGGAGACCGTTTCCACACATCCGTTTGAGAATCACCAACAAGAACCTTCTCGTTTGGTAACTTCTCCAGCTCGACAACTCCCGCCGGAAACCTCAAACGAGTTAATTCCCAACCAAATTGGAAACCAGCATGAGCGGCTATTCCAGATGTGTAAGCTGATGCCTTCTCAGCCATATATAATTTAAATTATCTAATAAAGATGCTAATTATTCATGTTAAAGACGATACGGAATTGTGTGTGCTACCATTGACGTCCGATGTTGCTTTCAATCCCTTTCGTTGTCGACGCCAAGTGTTGCAGGGGTCCCGCCTTCTTTTCCATGCGATATTGGCACTTTGTTGCCAGCATCAGAACCATCTGACAGGAACTTGGTCCAAAGAAGCCTCCGAGCATCGAAAGAAGGCTGTAGAACTATTAGACACCGCCTCCAAGGGCGACCAAGTCACTAGGATTGGATTGCATGTTTTAGAGCCAATCCTGGTCATGTTTACGTTGGATGTATGATACTTCACTTTGTATTCCCCAACATTTTGGATTTGGACTGACTGGAATTGCAGTGCACCCTCTCAGCCACGGGACCCTGGACTGGCCATTTAATGCGAGTGCGATCCGTCTTGGACGCCTGTGGGGGGCCACTGGCGCTAGATAACTCACGCGTCCGCTCACAGGTTGGAATGCTGTTCTGGTAAGTTGCTATTTGGGTTGGATGATAAACAGTTCAATCTAACGCATACCAGGTGGGACGCAACGCTGGCACTGATCTCCCGGCAAGGCATTATCATCGATCAGTCATACCTTGACCACCTAATACTTAGCCAAGGCAAAGACGAATGGTCCTTTTATGACCTCACTGGCTGTCCTGGAGATCTCTTCGTGCACCTGGTTCAGCTAGCTGAGCTAGCGAAGCAGAGAGAGCTGGCCGCATGCATGGCCTGGCTCACCTTCGATCTGTCGCCCGTGATCAAGATCGAGAACGAAATCCAACAATGGCGCAGCAGCTTATTCGCCGATGCATATGGCCCAAATTTTGACACAATCGTGGAAAATGCATCGGACTCGGATGCCGAAGCTGATATCGAGGAACGGTTCCACGCGAAGCAGGACCGCTACCACTGCGCAGAGGCGTGGCGCTACGCGTTGCTTATCTACATCGAGCGAGTGTTCCGATGGGATCGGAAGTGCTCTCGGCCCCTGATCCTGACGTGGCTGGTCCGCAAGACAATGGATCACGTCCGCTGTTGTCGACGCACATCTCAAACGCAAAAACAGCTGCTGCTACCCGTATTCCTCGCAGGAAGTGAGATGACGGACGAGGAAATGCGAGGGTTTGCACGGCAATACTGTGAGTGGTGGGCCAACAAGAGCCGATACAACATGTTTAATTCGGTGTCGTCGTTGTTGGAGGATATCTGGGAAGAGAGCCACTCAAATGCGTGGTGGGGGTCTGTTATTGACCGGAAGACGAGGGGTACTGGAGTCGGTGATCCAGGTGTCCAGTACCTGTTTGGATAACCTATTAGTGCTATATGTATGAATATTCCTGGCGTTATTTAGCGAATCTGGGATTTTGTAATACAATCTTATTTCCTTCATATATATTATGGCAAGGGAAATCATTGGGGCACGATATCTCGCTGCATCACGCCATACGTGGATGGGGATTGTATTCAATCGCAACATTGCCTACAACTCCCTAGAACTGTAGCCAAGAATAATTGGATAAGTAATTGGGTTCTGACCAGAACATGGGTGTGGATACGAGACCCTGAACCTGCAAGTTTCTGTGAAACATTAGGCCCTAGTGGTTCAGATCTCGACATGCACGATTGTAAGCTGTAAACGTGATGAAGATCAATGTGGATTATATCCTATCATATAAACGGCTTTGGGATGTTTAACCCCATCCACTTCCTCCCAGAACAAAAGAAATATACAAGAAAGTACAAGTATGTGATGCGAACATTATACGCCGCCACCGCCCCAACCTCATCTCTTCCAATCAACCGATTACAACCAAGCCATAACTGCGATGATGGATCCAATAATGGCACCAGCTGGCGCAAAGAGCTTATCACCGGCACCCTCGTTATCGTTGCTGTCGGTAGCAACTGGGTCACTGTTGCTGGAAGTGTTGGTCGGGTCGGAGGAAGAAGAGGAGTTATCAGAGCCAGAGGTGTCATCAGAGCCAGAGGTGTCATCAGAGCCAGAGGTGTCATCAGAGCCAGAGTCGACACCAGTGCCGGTACTGTCCGCGCTGGACGAGGTGTCGGTGCCGGAGCCGCCGCCCACAATGCCAGTGCCCTCGCTGTCGTCGCTGCTGCTCGTGGGGGTGCTGTCGTCATCGGATCCGCTTTCAGATCCCTGGCACGAGGTTACGTCGTTTTCAATTCGGTCGATATGCTGAGGGCAGTAGGTTTTGAAGCACCTGCGGTGGTTAGCATGGTCAGTTGATCTCGAGGGAGATGGGAGGCGTACTGCTGTATTTTCATGGTCACTTTGCATGTTGTATCCAGCTTTACCAGGGGATTAACGCAATCTGAGAAACCACTATATCATGTTAGCTACGCCAGTGTAGGATGGCAAAGATAAACGAACTCTGCATCGGTGCAGTCACTCTCGATGTTGGTGGAGCTGGTGCTTTGGCTGGCACTGCTAGTGGTGGTTCCAGACTCGCTGCCCGTGCCGCTGCCTGTGCCGCTGCCACTGCCAGATCCCGATCCCGAGCCGGAGCCTGGGAAAGTTCCGCCGTTTTCACATGTATCGATGATTGAATTGATCTCGTCGGGGAGGGGGATCTCAGGGCAGAAGTCGTCGTAGCATGCTTTGATGCCAAGGACTGTTTGGCATGACATCTCTGCCTTTGTCAGTTTGAGGATACAGCTCTCGGCTTTCCTGGGTGTTGTTAGACAGATGATGCAATTATGAGGGGATAGATAAAACGAACTTGGGGTCGGAGCAGTCCGATGCCGTTTGTGCGAGGGCGACGCCAACGACTGAAGCAAGAACGAGAACGGAGGAACGCATTATGGCGGAGAGGTTTATTTGCTTTGCGGTGCAAGAGGTATTGGTATGGACGAAGGAATTAAAATGCAAAGGCGCGCACAATGTTGAGGATAGGAAAACGGGAAGTCCGGGCAAGGAGAGGACGAGATGGGGGGTTTGTATAAGCTCTTGCCTAGCTTGGGATTTCTCTATGGCGCCTGGAGGGATATTGGAGGAGTGAAGCTGAAAGAGTAACTTGCCCTGATTGAGACAACTGTGTCCTACCTATATTAAACCGTCCAATAGGGAGAATATCCTTGGAGGCAGAAGCTAGGGGACGGCATCTCGGAATGGAGTTTGACGGGTCGTTTGAGCTGTCTTACTTTGGTAGTGTGGAAGAAGTGGAGATGGTATTGGGTCGCCGTGTTTTGGTTTTTATTGGCGTTATTACTGACCCCATTTTTGTGTCTTGGCGCCTGGTGGGCGGAGCCGTTCTGAGTTCCTGTGGCGTAGGACAGAGCGCTCTAGTAAGGGGTTGATCAGGAATTTCTTAGCGACATGCCCATCACAATCTTAACAGCCACAGTCAGATCAACTGCGCCTCGCGCTACCTTGTAAATATGACACTGTAGGCACCAGGATTAGCCGATTGTCAGCAGTTTAACTCATCACTGTCAGTTCCTTAGGCGAAGATCATTGTGGGCCAACCCAGGGATCATCTGTCTGACATACAGAGAACCAGATACTAAACTTTCCACGTTCTGCGATCATCTACCCCCGTTAGCTCTATTACAGTAACAGCACATCGTGTCCAATCTTGCAAAAGAGCTTGCCAAGTCGAAGATCGAAAATCAAAACGCACGCACGTCACCGTAGTCTGGAGAAATTTGGAAAACGGCTGGTGAAGCTTTCTTGTCTGGGGAAGAGAGTCCTCCACCACGCTTCCCAATCGTCATTAGCCAGGATAGCCTGATCTCATCGGCCGAGAAGCTCCAGCAGCTTGCCGATCTGCCAACCCTCCGAGAGATTGAGACGGCGAGGACAGCACCGAGGCGGTGGGAAGATTGGATACCCCTCCCGCCGACGATACAGTAGTACAGATTTGCGATGTTGACCAGGACCAAAAACAAAAAAAACAAAAAAAAAAGATCAGAGATGCCACAGAAGGCGAGTCGATCAGCGTCTGGTTCAAGGGAACAACAAGAATAGCCTGGTTAGCGCGCTCACTCGATCAATTAAGTATTGATGCCGGTTTCTGGGAGAAGAACAGAAACTAGATGCCAGTGGAAGCGAGAGGTTTGGGATTGACTACATCAGGCCTCGTGGGCTCTTGCGAGGGCTCATGATAGCAGGACCAATGATTTATATTCGGAAAAGTGCCCAACTCTAGCCCCTTTGTTTCGCCATCGAATCTAAGCACCTCGTTTCATTCCCTTAGAATGTAGTACTCAAAAAGGCTCCTTACATACAATTTGTGTGTCAACATAGATACGTCTGAAATCATCACAGCGGAAGTCTGCATCAAAAGCTTCCACATCCTTTGGCTCACTGGCATACATGCCATAGTCCGCAATTTCTCGGAATTCAAGGACCAAATTTGTCTCTTCCATCATGTTTTGATGAATACCTTTCTGAATTTTGAACATAAATCGTAATTCCAACCCCCTTCGCGCTACTCGGAACCACATGGAGTTGCTCTTGTGATGACCTGAGTGGAATTGAACAATGTCGTATAGCTCACCCATGCGAAGCCCCTCAGATGATGGCTTTACCATTGCAGTCAATACCTGATTCCATCCAGAGTGTAAATCTAACAAAACGTATCCGAGCAGCGGCGGAGGTGGTTGTGAGACTAGCATCCGTCGCCAGCTAGCACCACTACGTGTGAAACATCGCCTGATTTTCTTTTCTTCCGCGACCACTTCTGGATCTGGTTCTTCGTCGCTGGGAATTTTGTTCCAGTCATCAACTCTGGCATAGGCAGCAGCCCTAGGAGACCAGGGAAGCTTGTAAAAGTGATTTGCCCGGTAACCCATCGTAGTGTAAATGCCAGCATTGTCGCGTTTAAAAAAAGCGGGACCAAACTTCGCCACTCCCAATGGGTTATATATTATCTCAGAGTCATGGTCACCGAAATGGTTGTCTGTCGGATCACATGGGATGATTGACGACACCTCCTCAGCAGGCTGAAAGAATAAAGCCTGTTGAAGTACAGAAGACTCGGCAATTATGCTTGCCCAGTTCCTGTTTACTCTCTGAGATAATAAAAGAGTCTTCATATCGACGTCCAGCAATATGGCTTCGAGAAGCTCTGGAATAGATAGGGCAGCATTGGCTGCGCTGCACTGAGTTGTTATATCCATCCTTGGAGAGTGTTGTAATTAGATTCTGCAGTTAAGGTGATTGAGTCTCATTATAGGCTTAAATTTGAACGACAACTGTTGTCAGTTGTGGCATAATAGGGCATATGGTGAACACGAGTCTGGTCTGATGATTGCTGATCGACGACAAGCCTGGCTATGGAGTCTTGTTCCTGCCCCGCTCATTTCAGGGACGAAAATAGGAACTGGGGAGAGTGATGTGCACGGACGCACGGACCAGTCCTCGTCTCGTCTCTCAGCATCCAATCCAAACTTCACCCAAACGACAAAGTATCAGGCAAGTCTGATGTCATTACGAGGTTACATACTTAAGGTGGATATGCGCGACATGTCGTATTTTGAATAGAATCACACTTCTAAGAGATGACACGATACCTGTCTGTGAAAATAATCCAACTTACTGAGGAACCAAAGGCATACTCCTCATTTGATATTTGAGGTGACCAACCTGCCTAGGTATTTGATAAATAAATAAACGTTCGATACCCCCCCTGCTGCCGTAACCATGGCCACGACAAATATAAGGAGGTTTCTTGTAGGTATGGAAGCAGTCTACGGAAACCTAGAAAATATAAACAACGGAGCCTTAAACACCTGGGTACCTCCGCCAAACTCGGGTGGCCACCGCGGCCGATATCTCTGGACCGACGCATTCGGGGTTGTCAACTTCCTTACTCTACACAAAGAGCTCAATGAAGAAAAGTATCTCACTCTTGCCAAGAGACTCGTCGTGCGCGTCCACGATGTACTCGGTTCGACACGAGATGGTAAAAGCCGCCTTCCTGGAGCGACGGACGACAACCCCTTGGGAGGGGGATTGAGAATAGGGAAAGAGGAGGAAGGCGGACCAGATGGCGACGGGCAATACCATCACTACCTAACACTTTGGATGTTTGCTCTGAACCGCCTGTCTATTGCCTCGGGCATGGCGACATACAACGACCAAGCTATAGCTCTTGCCCGTGCCATCCACCCAAGGTTCTTCATCGACAAAACATCTTCGTCTGCGCGGATGGTATGGAAGATTTCAATGGACATGTCACACCCTCTAGTTTCAAGCCAAGGGCGTCTTGACGCTACAACCGGGTTCGTGGTCTATCGTCTGCTCCAGGCGGCGGCGAAAAATCCTCATGCCTTGGAAACGGATCCACGTGCATTGGAGACCGAGATTGCAGATTATCAGAGAGTTATGAAACTGCGTGATTCCGTCGACGCTACCCACGATACTCTGGATCTCGGGATGGCACTCTGGATTGCGCATTGGTTTGCAGGGGAAGACGAGTGGGCAGATGAGCTGGGCGACAACTGTCTAGTAGCGATATGTATGATACACCCCCGTTCCCCAATCAAGCTAACCACGATGAAATAGACGCAATCTTTGGCGACGAGAGATATAAGACGAGGGCTGTGCCACATCGTCTTGCTTTCCGGGAGTTTGGCGCTTTGATGGGCACGAAATGCTACACGAATGCTGGCGGTATAGTGGCACTGGCCGATTCTGTCATTGAGCACTGGGGCAAGTATGTAAATACGACCGAGGAGGAATTGAGGCCCATTACAATGGTGATGTACAGTGCTGCGCTGATACCAACTGGTATGATCCATCTATAGCATTCATTACGTTGTACTGATAGTCAATCGCAGCCTTTCAGAAGAATGGCTTGAAGCCAGAGGAATAGGACCCAAACGAGGCAGACCAGATGCCAGAAAATATGTAGCATTATTTTATTTTCACCAAGCAGAGACACGAATCGATAGTTTTCATAGTTTTCAGTAAATAACTAAACTATCATAATATAATCAACACTGCACACGCAGCAAAACAAGCCATAAAAGCTAGGACCCACCGCCCAGTGCGAGTATTATACACCACGTCAAGGCAGCAATGGTAAAATGCCAGACCACGCCATGACAAAAACATAAGAACTCTCCAAAGGGGCATCTGACGCCGCAAAATTAGCACCGTGCAACTCCCTCCAATATGGTAACGACGCCTCAATACTCATTTTCTCGTCTCCCCCAAGCACCCACTGCACCAAACGCAAGCAAGCACGAAAACACACTAATCCACCGTCCTAACATTTACCTCGTCTCACCACCCAAGACCCCCAAGAACCCCTTCCTGGTCATAGCAATTGGGTCCCAGCTCACGCCCGGAACAGCCGCACCTCCCTCCTTCGTCTCCACCGCCTCGCCCGCAGTGGCTAGATCAGCAAGGTGCTGCAGTCCTTGACTGGCCGTCAGCGCTGCGGCGCTTGGCGCCGCCGGGCTAGCTGCCCTTGTATGCCTAGCCACTAGGTCGCGCAGGGATTTATCCCAAGGCCCAGGTGTGCGTGGTGGGGTCTCGAAGAGCGAGCGAAGTGTGCGGTCTGCTTCTTCGCGGGTGGCTTCGTTGTCGAGGAGCTCGAGAAGGGTGGCTGACGCGAGGGTGGTGAAGTGGACGTGTAGTGGTGAGGGAGGAGCGACGGCGAGGATAGAGGTGATTTGGGTTGCTGGGTGAAGGAGGGTGGTGGGTGGGGCACCGGGAGTGGCGCGCAGGGTGAGGAGCTGCACGTGCCAGTAGGTGAGGTGCGTGAGGGGTGCGGTGCTGGTGGTGAGAGTGGCGGGGAGGGATTCCCGGAAGCGCTC
>LNAR01000506.1:5652-33722 GCA_001630585.1 Pseudogymnoascus sp. BL549 | reverse complement strand
CCGCTGCACCACAAACACCAAATTGCGCATCCCCCCCACGGGCACCCTATCACTAGCCGTCACAAACTCAAGGAGCCTCTTCTTCTCCTCCGTCCCAAAGCGGCGCACCACAGACCAGAAGTCCTTAATAGCACGGTGCTCGCCGTCCCAGCCGACGTAGCGCGCGTAGCGCCGGAGCTCGGCGATGTCAATGTCTTGCACGCCTTCGACGGTGGATTGGAGGAGGGAGGGCGTGAAGAGCGCGAGGGAGCGCGGCTCGAGACAGGTGAGGAAGCCGCGCTGGAAGGCTTCGAATTGCGGGGCGATGGAGTGCGTGGCGAGGTGCGCGATGTAGTCGCTGACGTAGTCGTTGCGGTTTGAGGCGTCGACTAGGGGCGCCTCGGCAGCCTCGGAGGCGAGCTCGGAAGAGACCTTGGTGTGGGTGAGGGAAGCGAATTGGGGCCAGGGAGATGGGTTGGGCGCAGACATGTCGATGGAAACGGGAGCCCCAAAGACATTGGCGCTGAACTCGTAGGTTCGGCAAAAGATATCCGAAACCAGACCGTCCTTCTCATCCCATTCCAAGAGCGAGGTGAGGCCAGCAGCTAGCTCGGGCCAGCCATCTTCGATGTGGTGCAGTTCCGTGACCGGCTGGTTGAGGAGTTTGCGGTAGAGAACCTTGGGGAATGTGACGGGGAGGGTCAGGCCGTTGTAGATGGCGAGACCAACCAGGAGACCGATGAGCTCGAATTTCCAGAGTGGTTCTGGGGAGCTGGCTTGGAACCAGATCATCTTCGTTCGCTCATCAATAGTGAATGCGCCGTAATCCGGGTTCAGTGCTTCTGCGATGGCTAGACGGAAAAACTCTTGCTGGACACCTCCAGAATCCGACCCTTCTTCGCCTGCTTCCTCGCCCAGCTTGATCTTCAGAGGTCTGAGCAGCTCTCTCTCTTCGCGTCTCCACAACTTATCGAAAGCATCCGTGAGAACATGGGTACGGCGAATCTGTAGAACCAGGAACTTCGACGTTGCGACACGGAGCTTCTCATTAAGGTGGTCCCTGCGCATGGGGTCCGTCACAAGACTCGACGGGGTCGAGTATGCGATCGTCGTGACACGGATATTCATCGTCCCGGCCGAATCAAACGCACTGCTCATTCTCGAGAAGTTGATAGCCCTGAAATACGTAACAAGGCTTGCTTTGCTGAAGAGGAAAGGATAGTCAAGTAGATGAACAGACTTCCTATTCGGCGCAAATGTCAACCATTCCAGTGGCATCTCCGCAGAATCCAAACGGTCTGCAAAGAATTCCGCGCGGAAGTTCTGCTCCGTGAGAAGCAGCGGTTTGCGCCTGTCATATATCGCCTTGATGAGCGCTAACGCACCCCCAAAGGCGCCATCAGCAGGAACAATCGCCGATGGCTTCCAATCCTGCAGTATGACCGTTCGTGCCCAGTCAATGAGTATCGTCGCCGACCGAGTCTCATCGGGCAGTCGCTGCGTATTTGGCGAAGGTGGCGACCTCTCGATGTCAAACGATTCCAAGGATTCGAGAACGTCATCCAAGATGTCGGTGTACTGTGCCGGTCCTGCGCTCTCCCAATTATTAAGCCTTTCTAGTTCTTGGAAACGACGCCTCGCAGAGATTGCTGAAAATAGTCGTCGAGCCAACCTGAGAGCTAGCTCATTGGAGAGAACATCATCCAACTTGAGAGCATAATCCGACGCATACGGGTAGTGACGAGTGTATGATAACCCCCTTCCTCGCGATAGAGATGCTGGGCGCGTAACAAATAAGTTATGCGAGTACGGAGCAGCCGCAACCAAAGCATGTAGGCATATTATCATAATTTTCGAGGCCTCCTCCTTTGTTGTAGGGGAACCGCTATGACAGTCGCCGCCGAGTTGCGGTTTGCTAACATCCTGTATGTCTGAAAGCTGGCGAGGCATGTCGAATAAGTCCGCAGCTACACTCCAAAGCCCGTCAAATAGGACATCAAATGCAACCCTGCTTATGCGCGCCAGGCAATACGTCAACGTTCGACTATCCAAGAGAACGCCCGCTTCTGTTGAAAACGACTGGATTAGAGCTTTCCGGTCACTAAGCACATAGAACAGACTCTGTTCTGCGAAGTTCTTCCAGCCCTTTGCCGTGTTTGGCTGCCTCTTGATCTTCAACTTTGGCGGTAGTGAGATTGCGTTTTTCAGTAGCCTCGCCTCGTCCATGGAAGATATACCACCTTTTTGAAAGTCGATGATACTATCAGCCATCAGGATGTTGCACATTAGCTCAATACTTTCGACTGTCAATGTGCTCAGTGACTGTGGTAAAGTCTCCTCTTTCGGCTTCTCCGATTCGCCGGGCTGAGATCCTCTTCTGGACTTCTCGGATGCACTGATGGCCGGCGCGCCCTTGGCCAGATCGTCTCCCAGTCCTAAACCAACCACGCTAGTGATACCCGGTGCCTTTGACGATGCTAACTCGTTTGCTTTAGACGTTGGCAAGGAAGTCTCTTGAGTCGCAAAAGTAGGTGTAGCTTTGATGCTTGGGGACAGGCCAATCCGGGTCTTCTTTGGCGGTATGGAGCTGTGGCTATCGGTTGATCTGCGGCGCTGCGACATGCCATCATCGGAAAATGAGCTTCCTCTGTGTAGTTTAACTGATTTATCATGTTCGCCAGAGTCGCGCCGCCTAACTTCCGGCAAGACAGCAGAATTCAGAGGCTTGAACGCTGGTGGTGGTGGAGAGGTTGCCAAGTCACTACGACGACGATGTCTGTTGTGACTGGATTGCCTATCCACACTTGTTCCGTCACTTGCCGCCGTGCCTGATACACCGGACTTTGATTTATACGGTATGCTCTCCGATGCCGGCAATGTACTGAGTACATCACCTTCCTGAAGGGTTGGGAGTGTTGGTTGACCATCCCTTCTCGACTCTGTTTCTCCGTGGGATGCCACGGGCGTTGTATCGGTCGGAATCGGCGCCGGATCACTGGAAAGGAACTTTCTCACGCCCGTTAAAGACGAAGCCAAAGACCCGAAATTGTTGGGCGTCAACCATTCCAGCATCTTCATGGCATCTGTGTTGAATACGTTCTGAACGAAAGACCTGGGATCTATCTTCACCGACTGCTGCTCCAAATGAGAGCTCAGCGAGATGTCGTCAACTTGGCCATCCTCACGACTCAGTATAAGCAGTGGCTTGTCCCGTGCCGGATCTGCGCCCGAATTATGTCCGTCGGAAGATAGTCGAGAGTGTCGATCTGACGTTGTCCCAGAGCGCCTCCTGCTGGACCCTTCCACCAGTAAGTCAACAGCCTCTCTTTCAAGACCATCATTGTCAACACTCTTTTTGGTATCGCCAGAGCGGGTTCTGGTATGCTGCGATGCGGGGGGTTTCGCAGGTTGTTTAGCTTCGGGGTATGCGTTCATGTGAGGGCAAAGAGCGGATTCGGCGTCGTCTTGGGTTGCCAAATGGCATGCCAGGGTCCTGGCACTGGTAGCATTGTATCTGCGAATCGGCTTTGCGCCGGCAACTCGTCTGCGATAGGTGAAGCAGGTAGCGGTCGAACAGTAGGGCACGCGACAGCCATATCGTATCTGGAGGATGAACCTATTCGGATCTGTTAGTGATGCCGATCTGAACGGGCAGCGGATCAATGCCTACCTCTCGACCAGGAGCTGAAAATTATATCGCCTGCTGGCACGGTATATGCTGTACACCCGCTGAGGATCCCTCACATCGATAGTGTTCTTCAGGAGCTCCGGGGGCGCGTCGGGTGGCAGATGTGGAAAGGTTGGTGCTTGCGCTGCCCACAAGGCTGACAGGACTTGGGGGTCGACATTGAAGCCGTTGGCGGGCGTATCGCGAGTCATAACATGGATGTGAAGAGGATGGCCTGTGGAGGTCGAGCCTTCACCGGTGGCGATATGGATATGTTTGTAAGGATGTATGGACGTATGTATGGAGAATGAAGTTGTGCGCTCTACGATCGACGTTGGAGTAAGAGCGTGATGTCCGTCCAGCCAGCCGCAAGGTTGTCTGTCAGCGCCACAGCACGGTCCTCAGGACTACAGCACAGACGAGGACTGGGCTCTTGGCAACTTGTTTGAGCAACTCCACACTTTTACGGACGCCGGCAGTGGTTCCGGATCAATAGTATGGATAGTTCTCTGAGGATCATCTCACACCAAACCCCGAATCCTGCAGTACAAGTACACACACGAATTCGACTCCTGTGTATGGCCAGTTATTGAGTATGCACAATAACTTGCACAATACTACACCTGAGCTTTGAGCCTTGAGCCTCAGACTTCAAATTAGTCAGCATAGTAGCTAGTAGTGGTTCAGTAGTAAGGGTTCCAAGTCTCCAAGCCTTGGATATGACGCATGTAGTGTCAACTACGCCAACTACGCCTGGCTGTGAATTATGCCAAGCATACTATGGTGTAGGATCACTCTTTATGACTCTCTACATACTCCTCTTTATCGTATCTGATGTTTAGGAGGCGAATAGTGATTTCTAGCCGTGCGTGTTTGTTTATTTTCTATAACTCCCTTTCAGCTCCTGGCGCAACCACGAACAATATAGACACTTCACTAGAGAGATAGTAATAACCTCGTGGTCGTCTCTTAGGAGATGCCAGACCCTCCTTTTATTTTGACATATTTGCACCAAGTACTCGATTAATCGTGGGTCCCAGCAATCAAATCACAGCCCATCTGTGCCTTTTCGCCATCGCTGCCTTGGGGCCCTGACACCACACGCTTATCGTAACACACAATTATTCAAATTATCGCCACCGTAAAACCCTAGAATTAAATCCCCGGATTAACTGGTCTCTATTCACCCATTAATATGACTTCATACCTATTTACCTAAGCCAAGATTAATTATTCAAATCTCCAAGCCTTTATTCGTCCCATTAAACTAAACCCAGTAGGGAATCAGGCCGTCGGAGTCACGACCTGCAAAAGAGTACATCTACCCCCCCTCCCTCGCCAAACTTATTTTCTTCCCATTTTCCTTCCCCTCCTTCGCCTTATCGATTGCAAATCAAAGAAAAAGGTTCAGCCCGACGACCCCGCCACCACTTTTCCACAACCTCCACAACCCACACACAACACACAAATAAACAAATCCCATTTATTGATAGACGTCAAGATGGCGACTATGGCTGCAAGCCGTCCTTCAGCGCCCGGTCTGGGCGCATCAGAGCCTCCCTCTTCTCACCCATATACCTGCAACACATGTCAAGTTGCTTTCCGTAACAGTGAGCTCCAGCGTGGACACATGAGGAGCGATTGGCAGTAAGTTCCCCTCAGCTTCCTCATCTATCTATCCATCCCAGTCTCCTAACGAAAACAGTCGGTACAACTTGAAGCGCCGTGTTACGTCGCTGCCACCCATCTCATCCGATGTCTTCGCCGAGAAGGTGGTTGCCGCCCAGGCATCATCGACCGCCGCTGCCACGAAGGCCGCTTACGAGAAGACATGCGCCGCATGCGAGAAGACATACTTCAGCGAGAACGCCTTCTACAACCACGTTGGAAGCCAGAAGCATCTGAAGCAGGTTGCGATGCTCCGAAAGTCCAAGAACGGCGCCGGTGCGGATGACGCGAGCTCCGTTGTTAGCTCGCAGGTTACTGCTACTGCGGAAACCGAGACCTCGTCCGAAGAGGAGTCCGAGGAAGATGAAGATGAGGAGGAGGTTGATGGAGTTACAAAAGACCTGAAGGAGACAACTTTGGATGGTGAGACAGGGGAGAAGTCAGAGGACGGGCCAAAGAAGATTGAGGTCCCTTTGATGCGCTGCCTCTTCTGCAACTACGACTCCCCAACTGTTCTGCTGAACGTAAACCACATGGAGAAGATTCACAACATGTTCATCCCAGAACGCGATTACTTGGTGGATTTGGATGGTCTGATTGCCTCTTTGTTCGAGAAGATCAACATATTCCAGGAGTGTCTTACCTGCGGCAAGTTTAAGCCGAATGTATTCGGATTACAGACACACATGCGAGACAAGGGTCACTGTACCATACCCTTTGGAACTGAGGAGGAGCAACTGGAGATTGGCGAGTTTTACGACTTCAGAAGCACATATTCTGATGACGAGGAGGATGACGATGAGTCCGCGGACGAGGCTACCGATCGCAAAGCGAGCGGAGGTGTCAAACTCGGTGCCCGTCGTGCAGCCAAGCAAGACGGCGATGACGAGGAAATGGAGGACCCCGAGGGATGGGAGACTGATAGCTCGACATCTTCTTTGGATTCCGCCGACCTCACAGCCGTTCCCCTCGCATCGCGCGAGCATCGTTACGAGAAGTTGGATCGCCACCCACACCACTCTTCGGAGGATCCTAGACCTCATAGAACCGCTGACGGCTTCCACTCTCACGCTCACAAACACAGACACGCGGCTTACTATTCCGATTACGAACTCCATCTTCCATCTGGACGTGCTGTCGGACACAGATCTCTCGCCAGATACTACAAACAGAACCTCCACAACCATCCATCGCCTGCTGAGCGCCAAGAGCAGTACCTGATCGAGGCACAGCGTGGTTCTGGTGACGAGGAGGAGGTCGATGAGAGAGTCGCCCGCCGCAACGACAGAGAGCGTGGCAGAGCACTCAACACGCGTGCCAACGGTGGTAGAGGCATGATGGGTGTTTCCGAGACCAAGAAGAAGGAGGTTGCTGTCCTCGAAAAGCGCGCTAGAAAGCAGGAGTTCTACGACCGCCAAAAGTTCGCGTGGGGCAACAACAAGCAGAGCAACTCCCAAAAGCATTTCAGAGTAAGTGGCCTCTTTTGGTACTTTAACTTTCCGCAGTATGCTAACAATATGTCCAGGATCCTCTCCTGCAATGATTTATCGTTTTTATTTCAAGCATGTCAAAGGGGAATATGCCGGGGTGGAGATGGGTCTGGCGCGTCTGCCGACCCGTGTGAGTTTCTAAATGGGTTTCGATCGTCTTTACTACGAGTAGACTAGATGGGCGCAACTAGAATTTATATCCTTGCTCACGCCTGCAATTATTTGTCTTGTCTCGGGTGGTGATTACTGTGCCTGGCCAGTGTAACGGCAAAAACCTGCGGGAGAAAGCCAACAAAAAATAAATCCTAGTGAAGCTGAAAATATTCGTCCAGTAGAGCAACTGACAACAAAGGTTGAGTGGAGTCTCTGCTCCCCTTGAAATGTGAACTGTAACCTGCATGAACATTGACATTATTTTCCCCAAAGGGATCCTGAGGGCGTCTGTGGCGTCAAACAATTGGGGTTTAAGTCCGACTACTTAATCCGCTGGACCCACCCACTTGCCCAATCAACGCTAAGTCGCAATTATCCCTGAATGCACGTCCCCTATCATTCGCATCTTCCCGAAAGATCTTCCCAACCTAAACTTTCTCCATACTTGCTCTTCCTCCTATTCCACCTCTTCACCGTGCCCTTTCTTGCCGCACTTTCGCCGGACGCAACTCCTTTTTCCTTTGCCCCTTTTTATACCTCTTTTTTATTTAATACATCCAGCGAACCCACAGATGCTCATCAAAGGCCTCCGACATCTCTGTGCGTAATGGCCGAGCAAATCTCCACTCCAGGGTCCGCCGCGGACTCTTCCATCTCCAAACCTGCGGCCAACGCCAACAACGCCCCGAAGGACAGGTCCTGCCCCTTCTGCCAGCAGCCCTTCACATCCTCATCCCTCGGTCGACATCTCGACCTTTACATCAAAGAGAAGAACCCCAAGCCAGCAGATGGCGTCCACGATGTCGACGAGATCCGGAAGATGCGCGGCGCCATCACCCGCAGGCAACCACGCAACAGTACCTCGCGGCGCGACAGTACTCCCGCCGGGACCCCTGGGGCAAACCGCGGAGGGGCGAGCGGAAGCCCACACACAAATGGCACACCTATGCAGAGCCCAAGCATGGTGACGAGGCAGCCGATGGTGGATCATAAGGGGAAGGTCAAGACTACCCTGAATCATGCGACCTGGCACAGCACAGGGGTCATCAACAACATCCCGCTTGTGAACCAGCGGAACGACTTGAATAGTGGCGATAACAGCGGCGATAGGGAGGGAAAGCGCTTCCCGAACAGACAGATGCTGGCGAAGAGCACGTTTGATCAGAAGCAGAAGATGGTGGAGGCGCTGGATAATGCTCGGGCAGCGGAATTGGCACTTCGTGAGATTTTGGGGAGCATTAGAGCTGCTGTGTAAGTTACCAAGTCTCCCCACCCCCGGTGAACACCCAACTAACATATATCCTAGCCTAACAGTCCAACCTCACCAGTCGCCATTCGACTTCGATCCTCTCGCGCTCGACTTCCCAACGCTCTGCCTCACCTGCCTCCCTCCGCCTCCAACAATCAACCAGCTCACACCTCTCTCCTCCGTCTCGACCTCCTGGACCATCACACCCCCCGTAGAACCACAATACGACTCCCTCACCAACTTCTTCCGCGACGCCTTCCACCACGCCCGCGTCACCCGCGCCATGAAAGACGCCCACCCACCCCACCCCGACGACGTCCTCTACGCCCACCACGCCGGCCCCTCCATGCGCGCCTCTCTCGACGCCAGCGCCCAGGAATTCGAAGACAAAGTAAACCAGCACCTGCACGCCTCCTTCTCATTCTGGATGTCTCTCCCGCCCCCGAACCGCGCGGAGCTCTGGAAACTCGAACTCGCTCGCGCAGTCGGACAGAAGGACCAGCAGATCACATCGCTCAATGAGAAGCTCGAGGCGAGCGCGCAGGAGAACCAGCATCTCCGCGAGCAGGTTGAGTATCTCAGCCGCTGCCAGCAACCTCGCGAGTTCCAGATGCGGCCCCCGAGCACGATGCCCATTGGCAAGCGCGCGGCCGTCGAGCTGGCTGAGATGGGACTGCGCGGTGGCTCCGTCGGATGGCGTCTCAGCGACCCAGACGAGGACATCCAGAAGCGCATCGAGTCCGCCGTGAGCCGCTGGCGCGATGTCGTCCGCAGCAGCCGCGGGGGGGCGATGCAGGGACAGCGCAGCCTGAGTGGCGGACACCTCCAGAATGGGATGCCGAACGGAGCCGGTCGCGAGGACGACATGGATGTCGATGCTGATGGCGACGCGGACGCCGATGCCGACGCGGACGAGGAGCACTACGCCGGTGCGCAGATCCAGGAGCAGCTATCTCAGTCGTCGACGCGGGCGCCGGAGGCGCCGATGGGCGCGTACTCGCATAACAGCGGTCCGGTGAGGGGTGGCGGGGGCATGCAGATGCAGGGTGGGAATGGCGGGATGCAGATGCAGCAGGGAGGTAATGGGGGCATGCAGCAGATGCAGCAGGGCGCTCAACATGGGGGTGCAGGACACGAGGGTGCGAATGGGGGTGTGGGGAGGCGACAGGGGAATATGGTCGCGGCGCAGAATGGTCGCGCGGGGGGGAGGACCTATCCGCCGTACTGAGAGGCCCATCTGTGAGCCAGCTGTGGGCTGGCGATTCGAAAGTCCCTTTCGGGGCGGAGAGAGTAAGATAGGGAAGAGTTTTTGTTCTTCCGGCGATGGGCTTTGTGATATATATACCTGGACGGGAGTTTTTCTTGGCATCTGTTGCCTTAATTTTTGGGGGGCCCGGGTGAGAACAAGCGGGGTTGTTTTTGTATATCAGAGTGTGTGTGTGCTTTTTTTTGTCTTCGCATTTTCTGGGCGATTTCTGGGATCTGTTTTTCTGGGATATAAAATAGGACACAGGGAGGATGGGATGGTGGGATTGATTGAGCGATAACAGTCAGATCTCAATTATCGGAGAGAGTGCTGCTGGCTATATACAGGACAGTACAGTATAAATACCTAATACACAATATTACATATTACACTATACATCTTCATGATCTGAATTCTTTCTCATGGTGTTCTCATGGTGTTTCCCTGTCAATGCTTGGGGGTGAGCACATCACACAACTAGTGACGCTGATGGTTATGTTTATACTATTCTATATTCAACACCTATCTATAATCAAAGGATATAAAGATAAAACACCAGAAGCGACCATAGCAGAAAGCTAAATATTAAATGAAGGACTCAGAGCTGCATAAAGGAAGCCATAGGGAAAATGGGCGCAGGGTCTGCTGCGAAGAGAGAGAGCTACTTACAATAGAACGACCATCCACGAATACATATCGATGTCATTATCGTTATGGCAGACACACAGTATCCCAGCATTTAAGAGAAGAGAGGAGCTATTGAGTTTGCCTCCTAAATCTCGAGCAGAGGTGGCAATCGCCATTACCAGCGGCCTACCTCTTGAAGACTTCAAGGGAATGCTATTGGATCCCAGGGTTGACACAGATTCCGATGTGACCTCTAACACCAACAGGAGCGAGTCACGACGTCAAGAACGAATATCGGGAGAGGGGTGACGAAACGTCGGACGACGACAAGATAGTATTGGTGAGAAGAAAGCATTAACGAGAAGAACGCACCGGTGAGAAGCGGGCGACTCATCAAACTGCCACAGCCGTCTCTAAAACACGAATTAGCTGCGTGGTTGTTAGCGGGCTCCGCCAGGTCGTATATGGATAGTATAGTGAAGCCGATGCTTTGTTTCATACTCGTCGCTCAGCAAACTAATCATATAAATAATTATTGTTCTACTGTTCTATCCCAGCGTCTATCTATGCTGTTATCTATTCATTTGCAGCACACCCGGCATCATTCCATCTCAATTTAACTCCTTCTGTCCACCAATAACCGCATTAAACTCCCTCTCCTCCGTCTCCGTCAACGGAATCTCGCTCCCAGCCCTCCTCTTACAGCTCTCCCCTGTCTCCACAAGGCTCTCCTTCTTCTCTCCCTCCCCAAACACAAAAGAGCGCCACTCGGTATTCTCCCACCCTGTCCCCTTCACCTTGTTAAATCCCGTCCAATCTTCTGTGGCGAAGTGCAAGAATCCACCATGCGTGACAACCGCAATGTGCGCGTCCTTGCCCGTCCGCTCCTCATACTCCTGTCCCAGCTCGTGCAGAAAGTGCCGTGATACAGCCGCCCGCGCCTCCACCTTCTCCGGGGCAGGACTCCACGGGGTCGAGGGGCTCTTGATGTTCCATCCTTTCTTCACAAGCGACAAGTCTACCTTCCCAGCCCATTCCCCAGCACTAAAGTACTGTTCGAGCACGTCGGGATCACTGCCAGTGTCACAGGGCAAGTCACTCGTCTCTTGAAGCTCAGGGAGAGCGACGATCTTGAGAGACTTGGGAGGCTCAACTAGTGAGGGAAAGGAGAGCAGGGCTGTGAGGATGGTGCGGCGGAGGGGGGAGGCGACGAGGTGTGTGATGCGCTCGGTGTGGGGAAAGGAGGCGGCAAGGGCGGCGCATTGGGATTCTCCGTGTTTTGTTAGGAGGGGGTCGGGCATGGAGTGGTTTGCGGCTTTCAGGTTGTGGAACCCTTGCGCGTGGCGCACGAAGTATATGGTGGTTGGCACTTTTGAGGGTTAGCTGGGTTGGAGAAGAGGTTATGGGAGGGGCGACATACTGTTGGAGTTAACGACGTTCAAGGAAATTCAATTCAACGAGAGTGACAATGGGAGGTGTCGAGGGTATTGTTTAAATTGCAAATTGAGGCAAAGTATGGGTATACGGGGTATATGTACGCTGAGAAAATAAAATTTAAGGAAATGACTCAAGTTGCGAAGTAAGCTTCGTATTTGGTTGTGTTCACCTGTGGCAACCTTGAAGGTAGGCCACAAGGTGGGGTTACAGGACGACAGTGCTCCGGGTAACCCCACCAAAGAATGTGGGAACGTCCCAACGTCCCCGTTTGTATAAACAAACAAAAAATATCATCCAGAAACCCTCAATAAATTTACATTCAGAACATAAATAAATCATTGCACTAACTAATATTCTAGTTGCGTGGTTTCAACTGGCCAATAATAATTAACCAAAGTAGGTCTACCACTCAACCGCAATGGAAGCCTCCGTTATGACGTTATCACCACCCATGACCATAGCTATACCATCCCAGCAAATAGCTTCAAGTAGATAGCAACCTCACTACTTTCTTCAATCTGCCTTTGGACTCGTGAAATACACAGAATCAAGCCCCCGAGGTCTTATCCACAGCTTTAAGCCACTTTCCCACACACCTCACAGTATCAAAAACCTCACCCCACCCCACCATGCGCCGCTCCCTCCACCTGGCCCGCCACGCCCGCCCATTCCCTCCCGGCTCGCGCTCAATCAACATCGCGTCCAAGGTCAAATCCATTCTCAAGCCTGTACTCAAGCCCTCGCCTCCCGAGGAGGAAACCCGCGATACGACGGGCGAGACGCACGAATACACGTTGTCGAGCGACGATCAGCGCACAGCGAGGGATAGGGGGAGCTTTGATCCAAAAATTACACAGCCGGAGCTAGAGAGGGATGAGTCGAGGAAAGAGCATGAGGTGAGCTAGGTTTTTACAAGTTGCCCTGACTTTTTAAGACGTTGTGGAGCTGCACTTCCACTTGTGTGGAAGGATGATGCTGATCCGTATAGATCGACCATAGTAATAACCCTCTTGACTATTCGCCTGCGAATCGAGATGTGTCGAGGCAGTGTCCTCAGACAGAAGACAGAGCGGAGGGAGCATCAAAGGACCAGAGACACAGTGCTCAAGGACATCCCAAGAAGGGGAAGGCGGTACCGAAGGACCCTGAAGCAGGGAAGGGGTCATGGAGTCGATATCTTGGGTGATTGGAGGAGGCTTGAATTTATGAAAACGGAGAATGGGATTGTTATGTTACTCACTACTGTATATTATTCGGGTATAGGGAATGTCCGCCAGACTGACTTAATTACGGACAGAGGGTTTAAAAGTTTTGTCAGATTTATAGGATTAGCTAATCTAAGTCTCACCACCCAGACGCCGCATCCCATCTATCACCATTAATTGGTCTTCGCAAAGAAACAAAAGCTTTTGTGATAAAATCCCTTCAGCCATCCATAATCCATCATCCATAAACCCTCCCATAAAGTTCCAAGTATCCAGATGTGCATATCCTCGAACCCCTTCAGCACACCTCATATTCACCAGAAAAAGAAATAAACTATAATACCATTCTCGGAAAGTAGTATTGCATAATAGCATAATCGCCACCCTTTTGGCCATTAGACCGCGCTGGAGAATAGCGCTTGAATCTGACGCTCATGAAAGTAGTCTGCAATTCGTTCGCCTCTGGTAGCGGGCGGGGCGTACTCGTCAGGATCCGAGTCGACTTCCAGGCCAGGCAGAACCATAATTTGGATGGCTGGCATCCTGAACTTGGGATTCAACTCATCAGCTTGCCATGCCAGAACAGACATAAGAACATGTTCCGCCACAGGAGTGCGGAATTCTTCATCTTCGTCCCTGGAGCTGATGAGCATCAGCAAGCTCTCCAACTTCGTAAATTTCCAGATGGCATCTCGAAAAACGCAGTCTTCATTGATGAGCCAATCTCTGAGTTTAAGAGTCAAACAGCGAATGTTGGCGAGGTCGACAGGAAGAAGGGATTGCATCATAGGGATAAAATAACCCGATCGGCGAGTGCAGAGATAGACAAACGTGTCTTCGTAGTTGATATACGTACGCGGTGGCGATGTAACAGTCCCGAGACAGAGAGTGAAATATTTCAATGCCTCAACTCGTGATTCGTGACAGGTCTCCAGAAGAGGAGGAAGTTGAGATAAGCAGACATATTTTGCTGTAGGTTTTGTGCTGCGCTCGTTCCGAAAGCGTTGGTGTACAATCGGAGAGTATGGAAAGGCGAGGCAAAACTCCCATATTCTCAAACGAATTTCTGGGGGCAGAAGAGGAAACCGAGCAAATTCACCCTTAGCCTTAGCTGGAGGTGCCATTGGAACTATGGATAAGCTCCTACCCAGACGATATTAGTCCAACACCCAAACACCAAAAGTACACTGAAAGTCGAAATTCCCTTACCAAGCCCCGCAGTCATATGAGTTTTTTGCCCATTGGCTGGTCTTGGCACCGTTTCTCGGTGGCTTCATATTTTGATATTTCGGATCCTTAGATATGTAAATCTTTTGCAACTTGAGATCATGAACGAAGTCGCATTTGTCACCATTCTCACAGTGATATCTACCACCGTGGAATCGAGGGCAGAATCTCGTAAGCTTCGTATTGCGCCGGGCATTGTTGACGACGGGATGTGCAATGTTGCTATTGCCTGACTCAATCACAGCCTTGGCTGCAATGGGCTTCGTAGTTGAGGTTCCACGACTAGTGATTGAAACGGCTCGTGGTGTCGAACCAGATTTCTTTCCCGTCCCGATGGATTTGGGTTTCGGGGCATTTTTAGCCTTTGATGCTGTGGCATCAACAGTTGGATCAGTCCCATCTCTGAAAATCGTAACAAGGCTGGTCCTGGATCGTCCTGAATTGTTTGACAGTGCGCGAGTGGCAATTGCGGAATCTTCAGCTGCAATATGTGCCGCAAAGTCACTCCGAGCAGAACCACCTTTAGATTTTGTTGGTGATGATGATTCAATGGAGGCAGTTTGGACCACAGCCGTTTTCTTGGTAAAATTGGCTGAGTTCGTAGTTGCATGAATTTCTTTCTGGATTCCTTGAGAGAGATGACCCTTTGCATCAACCTTCGAGATATCCTCTGGGGAAAATTGGCGGAATCTGGACCCTCTCAACGTATCGCGAAGCTTGACATCATGGAAGAATCTACAACCCCCACCGTTCGCGCAAGGGTACCCCAAGACAAAGTTTCTACAGGTATTCAATGCAACCTGTGCGCGGAGTCCATCGTCGTGCACGAATCTGCAACTATTGGACCCAGTACTGCAGTGCATGCCAAGAATATAATTGAAGCACAGAGGTGTGATGTTACCCGTACTAACAGGGGCAGTAGGGGCAACTAGAACTACCATGCTAGGAAGTTCTTGTGGAAGTTTATGGTTTTCGCCGCAGGAGACTTCGGTCTTATTTGAGCAAGCACCGTCCATGAACGGCATCGATCGGTACGAGCGAACTCCGTTCAATGTGTCTCGAAGGTCGATATCATGTCGAAACTCGCACGTCTCGGCGGAACAAGGCAATTCCAAAAGAAATTTGAAGCATACGTCGTACGTGAACCTGGTGGCGTTTCGGAAAACTGTATCATGGTAAAGTGTGCAGTTAGGTTCCCGAGGGCATGCGTATCCTAGAGCAAAATCGATGCATCTCTGTGCATTCACGGGGGCCATGTGCGAGCCAGAAGCCACTGGAGCAGCCTTTGGTTCCATCAGCTCCTTTCTATTCTTGTTGTGAACTGCAATGTCATGATAAAGCGTGCAGAACTTTCGATTGTGACACAGCTGACCACTGTTGTACTCGACACAGGGGTGCAACATTGTGTTGTTGCGAAGCTGTTCATCGTGGTACCTATCGCATTCCTTGCCGTAGTAGCATGGAAAACCGCGGACATAATTTATGCATAATTCAGCTTTCTTGACAACAGCTTTGGTAGCTGCTGCCGGTCTACCGTTGGCCGACTCCTTATGAACCTGGTGGTGGAAATTGACTTCGGTCTGGAGAACGCGATTCGACAAATCTTCTGGGTTGGCGCTTGTCTTTCCAACAGTCATTGTGAGGGAATCTCCGGTCAGCTCATTCGACGGCTTGTTCACTACCATTGCCTTTGATGCAACTGGGAAAGATGGAAGGCTCGAGGTTCTGCCTTCTGATAGAGCCTTTCCGTAGGAACTCTTCGTGCCAGTAGCCAGCCGAGGTATAAACTTGGAGACTATTTCAACTCTGTTTCGAGAAGATGCTTCCTTTGCTTTGATTGCATATGCCTCCTCGATAGCCTTGTCATCAGCCGCAATGAATTTTGCTGCATCCAGCCAAGCATTTACGTGTGCTGAGTTGTCACGAGCAGCAACTTCAGATGGACTTATATGTTTCAGTGCAGCCGGATATTTGCTAGGGGTATTTGGAGGGCTTCCCGGGGGAGCTTCGTGAATAATCCCAAGGCCAACAGCAGATCGAACGGGACCCAACAGAGATTGAGGTTTCTTTGGATTAGTCTGACGGTTTCCAAAGTTTGGCAAGCAAACCCGTGGCTTTTCAGAGACAGCATCGTATACTGGATGGCCGAGACCGAATGGTGCTGGGGAATCGCCCGTATTAACACGGCGATGGATAAAACCCATGACTTTCGCGGTGATATTAAGTGACTGTCGTGAAACTCTAGAGTTCTCACTTGAGATGTTTGAAATGGACATATTCTTCATCTGCCTCTCCTTCATAAATACCCACATCTCGTCGGTAATACCCTCGGGCTTTTCGCCGGTACCAGCCCCAAAGGGCAAATATCCAGCAGTAGCTGCAATTCCATTCGCAATGCGGTTCATATTCTTTGGCATAGTGATAGGTAGTCTATTGGTGAAGGCCGGCGCGCTCTTTTTGGCTGTGGTTGGGACAATCCCCAATTTGGAAAGTAGAATATCGGTTTTGTACTTGAGAATCCCATCCAGGTGGTCCCCCCCAATCATGGCGGTGCTCTCAGAAACTCGCGGAGTAAAAGATGCAGCAATCTCTGCACGATGCTGGTTCCATTCGTTGAAGCTTAACTTTTCCGGGGAAGAGTCGATGCTTGATGATTGACTTGCTTTTGAACTCCCATTTGATTTGTTGCGCAAATTTGGCATAACATAATCGGTGGGAGGAGTAGTGGCAGTCGAAGCCATGCTTGGTGAGGTATCGGAAGTGGAAATAGCCTGTGGTCCCGTTGACTTTGTAGCAATTTGCTTTGTGGAAATAGTTCCAGATTCAGAAGGAACTGTGAGGTTGGATAATGGCTGCTTTGTTGTGTCAGGCATTTTCGATGCTGCGCGTGCTTCCACAGAAGCTTTCTTCTCAAATTGCTTCATGTCCAGCCAATTGTTACGAGCTAGCTCATCGTGAAAGTATCTGCATTGCTTGCTTTTATGGCATGGAAAACCTCGTATATAGTTCTGGCATATCTGCTGCCCAGGCTTTGGCTTGGTCTGCCAAGTCGAGTGCGAGTGTCCGGATTGACCAGCATTCTGAGCTGTGGCCGAAGCCCTGTCAGATGGACCCATTTTGGATCTATCTCTGAAAGTAGAGAACGTCGTGGCTGAGTAGATTATAGCTCACGACCATATACTGGTATTGATTGTAAGTTGGCGAATCATCAGAAAGGGATGAGCAGGCTAGGCCCTTACGGGGCGACCAGGTCAGATGCGATTCGCGTCCAGAGTTAAATAACACTGAGCAGAATCAAACTCGAGGGTAGAAATTTGGCTGGCCGGTCAGAAAGCCTTGAGTAACACACAAGAGAGAGCGATGTATCTGAGATGGGTGTTGATGCTTTCGGGAAGTGAATTCGAAGTCGACGTTGGAAAGTGAATGAGTCGTTGACTGAAGCTAGATGATACTGTCAGTTACTCCCACAATTGTAGGATCCACTTGAAAAGAATCTCAAGTATTCAAGAACTCAAGAGATCAATAACTGAAGAACGTACTTTGTAATACTCGAAGGAGTTGAGAGGACGTGTTGAGGAACAAGCTCAAAGGCTGCGCTGCGAAGAGCCGGAAAGGCCGACCTTGACTCAAGGACACTGAGTAGGTTTATTCGAGGATTCAGTGATTGAAAATGTTTATAAAACAAGGGGACGATCAAAAAAGTTGAAAGGGGAATATTCGGAAGGTTGTTGGAAAGAGGTTGAAGAAGAAAAGGTGGAAGTGCGTGGGAGTGAAAGTTGAAGTTGTAATTTATTCACGCTTCAGCGGCCAGCTTAACGCTTAACGTGCCAGGTTGAAGTCAGGCGGCTGGGTAGAATCGGCTGGGAGGAGGCGGCTAGGAGTAAAGAGCAATAAGGCAGGAGCAGCAAGCGGCTCTTAGCCAAATTCACTCACTTCGCACAACATTGGTGTTCAATTCAGCACATTCGAAGTCGTGCTCTCCGTTTTATTCTCAATCCCGCCATGCTTCCACTGGGATAGCAAACTGACTATAACTAACGCACCAGTAACTGTACAAAACAACCATCAGAGTAAACAAACAGTCCTGCCAATGTTCTGTACTGCTGATCGAAATCTTTGTCTTTTGCAACAACTCAGTGCAGCCATTGAGATACACCTCTGACACAAGAAACCCGCAAGCCCGCAAGCCCGCAATATGCTTACGGGCATAAAACCAGGGCAATGAGAAGACTTGACAAATATGAGACGACGCCACCCCATACTTAACTTACAGTTGTTCAATCTCAACAGAATTAACCTCGAATAGGAAGACATACTTGATCACCAAGAATACATAAACCTCCTCTAATGTCATTGTCCCATTTTGGTAGCCTCCATCTATAGATAGACACTATCTATCCATCATACACAGCCATCCCAATTATGATACTGTACATGCCCCCATGCCACCCCGAGAGGACCCACCTAATACTCGTCCTCCCCATTTCCTGCAATAATCACATTATTGATCTTCAACACCATACGGCACAGCTGCGTCGCCAGCATAAGCTGCTGCCTCTTCCCAATGAGCGGATCGATCACAAACGCATCCCTCATATCGTTGCTCCCCGTCTGCATGCAGTCGACACCCAGCCTCGAGTTCTTCTCCGTCACCTGTCGGCTCTTGATGCTCGCCAGCGCGGCGATTGGCGATAAGCCAGAGTTCTCAGCGAGGGTCATTGGGACCTGGTCCAGCGCATCGGCGAAGGCGCGCATGGCGTACTGCTCCAGACCAGGCGACGACACAGCGGCGTCCTCGACGGCAATCGAGCACGCAATCTCGGCGGCACCGCCACCGTACACGACGCGGTTGTCGCGGACAAGGTTGCGTACGACGCAGAGGGCGTCATGGAGGGAGCGCTTGGCCTCGTCGATGATCTGTCGTTGGTTGTTAGTCACGTGTTTCAGGGTTCAATATGCAGGTGTATAGGGGGACGCACCATCTTGTTGCTACCGCGGACGAAGACGGTAACAGCGCGGGTGTTGGCACACTCCTCGATGACGAGCATCTTCTCCCTGGTAGTTCCAAAGCTCATCTCCCTGACTACGCCAGCCTTGCCCAACTTCTCCGCGGCGAGGTCCTCAAAGCGAGGCACGATGCGGCCGTTGGTCGCAATGGCGATAAGCTCCATCTCCGGGCCACCAACCCATCTTACGGCTGGCAACTCGTTCTGTAACAGCAAGTGGTTGGCCTCGTCATCGAAACCCCACTGGCAGATAACCAGGTTAGCTCCCGTATCCTTGATCTGCTTGATCATGTCCGTGAACTTGTCCTTCTCGTAGGTCTGGAGCTTCTTGAACTCCTCCACCGAGGTGATGTCCAACTTGTGCTTGGTCTTGGGCTTCGGTGGCTCAAACGCGCACGTCAGGATCGCAATCTTGGCATCGCGAACCTCAGATGGCATCTGTGGGTGCGAGAAGTCCTTGTCCACAATAACACCCTTGACCAACAGAGAGTCCTCGAGGGAACCTCCAACCTTGCCGTCCACCTTGATCAACTCGAAGTCGACGTCCTTGCGCTCAAGGTCGGCAACGGAGAGAATGGCGTCAACAGCGATCTGGGCGAACTGGTCGTGTGCCTTGGACACAATCTTGCTTCCTAAGCTCGTCCGTGCCACCTTGAAAAGGTTCTCCTTGTGATCCGGCGAAAACTCAATTGTATCTGCGATCCTGTCCAGCTCTGCAACAGCAATATCACACGCCTGGTCGTAACCGTCTGCTATCCGGATAGGGTGGATTCCCTTATCAATCAGCTCAGCAGCCTGCTCCAACAAAGCACCAGCCAGAACGACAACACCCGTAGTTCCATCACCTATCTCATCGTCTTGTGATTTCGACAGCTCGACGAGAAGTTTTGCGACGTGGTTTTGGATCTCCATTTGGCCAAGGATAGTGGCACCATCGTTGGTTACTGTGATGTCTCCGTCTGGGGAAATGAGGATCTTGTCGAGGCCGCGGGGTCCTAACGAGGTCTTCACGATGTTGGCGACTGTGCGGGCGGCAAGGATATGGGACTTGACAGCTTCGTTGCCATGTTGTCTCTTCTTCTTTCCTTGACTGAGGTATGGGTAAGCTTTGACTCCTGAAGAAGGGGTCTGGAGTCACAATGAGGACGTACTCTCTAACGACAATAAATGGGCGGCCTTGTTCGTCTTTCACGACCTGGGCTATAATAACACTCCGTCAGTATAATTGCAGCCGTTTCTATCGGATGTTTCGTACCCTGGGACATATCGATGTCTGGAAGCACCACATTAGCAATCCGCACATCAAGCTATTGGTCAGGGGTGGGGGGGACATACTCATCGCCATCTTGAAGGTCGCAGGAGCTGCTCCTGCAAATCAACTAGCTGTAGAGTAATTCGATGAGAGCTTCGAAAGGCGTATAATATGTATCGGTGTGGTAAAACACCTTATATGCTGCTTCAACGCGGCCCTATCCAGATAAACGCGCCCACTTGAAGTCTCGCCAAAATTTCATATCAGGCAACAACTAGTTGATGCCTTAAACTATAGCCTCGCCGCGCCAAGAAACGCGCCAGCATAGGGGTTTCTTAAGTTTACAGTATTAATCACCATTGGGAACAAAATTTACGGTAAATGTTGGATTCTAGCTTTTCACTATGAACTATGATAATTTGTTATCCTAAACGGTAGCAGCATCCATACCCAACATTTGCACACCGCAAGCCCCCACCTAATCCTTTTTCTTCGCAAGGGCTCCTCCTCCTCTCCTCTTATACTTCCTCGGATCCTTACGGCTCATCGCAGCCTTATCTCTCGTCCCCTTTCCTCCTTCCCAAAATCCTCCTCCCCTCTTCCTTATCAATCCTCTCCCGCAAAATCTGCAGTCTTCCTTTCGGAAGGCCTGCTCGCGACTACACCACCCACACACCATCCTCTCCGCCCGCTCATTCGGATGCTCCTCCTTCTCGTCATGGCATCTGTCACAGGCGTAGACCTTGTTGCAGCAGCTGAATCTGAACCAACGGTAAGATTTTGCGTAATGCGTACAGCGGCCATTGAGTGGGAGTGCTTCGCCTGGGTGGAGGTGGAGCATGTCCCGCTTCCGTCGCGGTCCAGTCGCTGGCATGGCGGCAGAGGTGATGCGTAGGAACTTCGGGGCGGTGAGTTTGAGCGTCATAGAGGCGTGGCAGTGTCGACAATTGATGGTGATCGTGTTTGCTGCGTGTGCCACTATACCAGGAGAAGGGAATGGCTCGGAGCACGTCGAACATGTGGGCAAGAAGGTACTTGGGAGCATGTCAACGGGCACACAGCCTTCGAGGTCGAGGAATCCAGCTCTGATCGCATTCGCGTGGATTAAGTCGCGACGGAACGTAATGCCTAGAACCGTAGCACACTTCTTACAGCTTTCGGTCTTCTTGACGCCGTTCCGAAGACCTGTGACGTCCATCGTGTCTCTGCATCGCTCACACTTAACTGTCAGATTTAATACGGTTGTTTCGAGAAGCTCGATGCCATAAAGTTCAACGAAGGGAAATGATAGCGCTGTTCCTCGTTCTGTCGTGTCTAGAGTTTCCGGTGTTTCATGTGCTCCTTCGCCCTCTTCATCTGTAGGGCCACGTTCGAAATCCTCGGAGTCGTATGAGTATTCCGAGCCATCGCTTTCTTCACTTTCCCCATCATCTACCGCCCACTCGGGAGGCCTCGGGATGTGGAAAATGTGGCTTCTCTCCTCATCCGCTACACCAGTAACTTTAGGTGCCTCCTCGGCCTCAGCTGCCTCAACAGGCTCGGGCTCTGGCGCCTGAACCACAGGTTTCTCGGCCTCTTGAACCTTTAGTGGCGTCTTGGCCAGAATATGCATATTTTGCGCCATGAAATTAACATGGCCCATCAATGTCGTCTCCTTTTCCTTCTTCGCTCGCTCCTCAAAAGCTACCTCTGTCGCTCTTGCATCTTCGGGCTTCACGCCTTCCAATGTAATGCGACAATTCTGTAGTGGATACAGAATAGGCACGAACAAGACTATCGTCTTGATGGAGCGAAGATGTACAGGGAGTTCGCCTCGTTTCCGTGGCTCAATCGGCAGAGTATAGGCGATTCCATCTCCAGACTTTTTGTACAAGGGCAATCGTCCCAGTCTTGCCTCCAACTGCCTCGTTTCCGACTTTCTCTTGGTTTCAGCTTCTTCTTTTTGCTCCTTGGAATAATACACTGGCGCAGGACGGGGGGCGGGACGGGGTGCTTCCACCGGTTTCGGTGTCTGGGCAGCCTTCCCTGTAGCTGTGACTTCAGGATTTACCGCCCTCACGGGTAGGTTTTCCAGATGCCGCTTATCAGCATTTGCCACAAGCTTAATCGTGTCGGCCTTCTTCTCGCTCAAGAAGGCCTCCAGGTTCTTATCCAGCGCTCCCATCAGGGCCAGCAACGTCATATTCTGCGTTCTGGCCTCCACTAGCCCATCGAACCCCCTTTCCACGTTGATGGTAAACCCCCTTGGGATTTCGCTATTCTTAACCCTCAGGCTCGGCGAGTCTTGCGGGTAGCATTGTGGCACCGCAAGTACGCATGCCAGCACGGTCATCTCAAACGGGAAATCCGGGTCCGACGGCTTTAAATCAAACTCGAGGATGGTAGCACCATCTTCAGATTGGCGCTCCCGAGGCTTGTACCGCCGCCTGATCTGGCCGAGCTGGAACTCTCTCGGGTCCTCGGCCTGTGCCTGTGGAATCGGCTTGGGCACCACTCGAGACGAAGGAACGGGCTTCGTTACCGCCTGGGCGCGTGAAGTGGTAAGGGGCTTATTGGGCTGGGGGTTAGAGGAGCTGTCGCTGGCCTCAGAACGGGGAGCATGGATTTTGCGGGATGCTGGCCGAGATTCATCGTGCGCGAATGGGCAGGACTGACCTGCTCGGCATCCTATATTGGGTATTAGCTTCTGATATCAAAATCCGTCTCCTGCTTTCCATTATCTCCAAGTTGTGATAATTGCAATGCACAGATAACGTGACTGGCATGTGCAAAGTATCGTTTCATCTCATGAATCGATCGCCCTCGGAGAAGCCATATACAAGCACGAAACTCGTCTGCGCTGCACTGCAGGCAAGGTTCAGAATCTCATGCGAGAAATCCACGCTGCACAGAAATCGATATCATGCAAACAACCCCGATCGCAATCGCCATCCAAAGGGGGGCCGGCCCGCAGCCTCGCGTCTCCCGTCACAAGAAGAAATCCTTATCACGCAACCCTCAACAAGCCCCTTTCCACCAATAAAATCGGTATCAAAACACCCCCCCAACAAAAGCAACAGCCACACACCCAAGAGAAGAGAGCAATACGTACCAGCAGCAGTCCCATAGAACCTACATGCTTTCCCACGTTTCCTATCCAAGCCAGCGGGAAGCCCACCCTGCTCCCCGGCCGTGATGCCACCAGCAGCCATATTCACACCTGCCAACGCATCAGCTAGGTCAAGTGACCACCACACACATATCGATCAGCCATGCACCGCGGGCGGTGCGTCAATGCGAGTCACATATTTTTTGCTTTCTCGAGGCGGTGAGGATCAACACGGAGCGTGGATTGGAGGGGAGTGAAAAAGAGAGCGGGGCTGCTGACCTGAAGAAGTGGTGAGGGCGCTTGCGGACGCGGTAGGGCTGGGCGTGGGTGAAGTGACTATGGCCATGATTGTGGGGGGTTGGGGGTTGCTGGTGGTGTGTCGCGTAATGGTAAGTAAGGTTTCGAAAGATGGTGGTGAGGAGCACACAGGAAAATCCCAGCCAGTGCCGGAAGCGCCGATGAGGGTCTAGGCTGTTGCTGGGAAGTGACACTTGATTTTGGGTGTTGTCTTCCCTGTTTGCCGGAGTGTGATGGATTGCCGGAGCTCCTGGTTGGTAGTGCACAGGCAGATACGAGCTGTGGTGCGATGATTCCCGGTTGCTGACGGGCTTTGTTTGTTTATATCATGCACACGGGCTCATCAGCAGCCTTATTATTAATTAATTGAAGCGGCGACAACAAAAAAATATAATACTCATACTCATTTTTCCTGTGATCCATTATGAGCCATTCTGTTGTGCGCAGAATGTTGACTCATGGTGTATATTGGTGCCCCGCGGCTGAGTCACCAGCGATAATACTGTTGGGGCGATATGCAACTTTTCTAACTGCGCCTCTGCGGTTGCCACGCGCAAGACTGGATGAACACAACATAGCTGTAATCTACTACTGCCTGACATATATGCACACAAACAAAAATAAATCAGATAATATTACTATTTGACTATTTAACTATTTAATGCATGTGTGAATTAATTAAATTAATTAACGATAATAATAATGATTAAATGTGCCATTAAATGCGGATAGGTAAAACAATTAATCGGTAGATCCCCTTTGCCACCTTCTCGTCCCCCAGATAGCTCGCAAAAAACGTAAAGCCACACCGCCGGATGACCTCATTAAGTTTTCACTCCCCGCCGCGGGGTCGCCCATGTACACACACTTGACCGGAGCTCCTCCTCCACAAATACCCATGCGGGAAATAGTAAAATCCCATCCCATGGTATTACTATAATTCCCAGGATCAGGATTGACTCAGGTGAAAAAGGAAGAGATCAAGAGATCAAGAAGATCAAGTATCCCCCCAACCATGTGTCACATCAATTCCCCGTTCTGTCTCGAGTACCGGTGAGGTATTGCTACGTACTCAAACCTTAACCGCCAGGAGCGACGAAAGCATCTGGTCAACATTCTCTCTTTGTCGTCATTGCCACATACCAGCACGCTTTGAGCCCATATCCCGAGTCAGACTGCCATCCGGAGCAATGGGAATGATGGCGGGGCTTGACTACGATACAATTCACTCCGAAAATCAATCCGAAATCTTTGTCGGTGGCTTACCGGTCACATATCCCACCACTGATACATTCCTTCCCCACGGCGCGCTTGGATAATCAATACATTCTCGAGAGACGCATAATAATGGTGTCAGACGAGTCAGCACCGTGCTCCCCAAAACGGAGCGAATCGGAAGCCAGCTAATTCTCCCCAGAGCGGCATGAGTATGGAGCCAAGTCCGGGGGTAAGACACATCCGCCGTGCAGGGACGGCGAAGGTCGTCCGAGACACATTGAGACAGGATGAAAGTTCGCCACCACCTAGCGAGCACACCAAGCTGTCACCCACGGTTCAGCGACCTGTCTGTTCCTTACCCCGCCATCAGCTGATCCCTCACGCCTAGACCCGCACTCGTCGCTTCTTGCTCCGAGACACCGCGGCTATCACCCATGTTGTCGCGCCGCCACCGCATCCCATGACGTTATCTCAGACATAAACAACACAACACACAGCAGGCGCGCGCGACGCGTCGCAAGTCTGAGGCGCGTGAATCAAACAGTCCATATCCATCCCATTTCCCGAGGCTTATATCAGATTCTCGTCGCCAGAATCAGGCCAGCGGTGATACATGTATGTCTCCCCCGCAACGGAAGGCTCCTGGAATGGGAGAAACACGCATAACGATGCGGCACGAGACGATCGCACGTGGGGTGCAGCTGATTCATGAACGTACGCAGGAACGCGGTGCAGCCCGTTCCCGCAATCTGGCATGTACTGTCGTTCATCCTACCTTTTGGTTTTGTTTTCTAGGGGAGGTTGGGGATGCTGCCGCTCTGCACATGACTTCTTTTGGGTTCGCGTGGATTCGCGTGAGACGCGTCTTCGATGCTGCTGCTGCTGAGACAGAGTCTTGATGTAAACAAACGACCTCATCTAGATTCCATCGAGATTCATGTCTTGTACCTTAACCTTGCACAGCTGTCGCCAGGTCTAGACTTTCCAGTCTATTCCATCAGCCACCTGGCCTTCCAACGTCATTCCTACTGCACAACCCCATATCGGGCCATAAGTTTGCCAAGAATATTGATTTTAGTCCAGAACTTTCGAGTTTGTTTAACAGTAAATGCAATATACTAATTTATCGATATATTATTTTATTTTCGAGTGTAGTTTTCATGGGCTGGAGTAATGCCGGAGGCGCGATTATACTTCCAAGGAGGTTCCGTCAGCCATCCTATCCAGGGCGCATGCATTAAGTGTGGCCACCTATAGCAATATACAATCTCCAGATAACCACTCACCTTCAAAAGAATGCAATATTCCATGATGTAATTAATATACTCGTTGAAATTATACCCAGGGGAAGATGTGCCATATCAGTTTGATAATTACAACTTTGAACTGACATCCATAGCTCTTCAGTAATACCACTATATCTCATATAATATCACAGAAACCTCACGATCAACCACTCCCCAACAAACCTCCTTCCCCAACAAACCTCCTTCCCCAACAAACCCCCTCCCCCAACTCCCTTTAATTTAGCCTATAACCCAGTGCCCTATCGGCGCATCGGTGCCACCATCGCCGCCAAGCATCGCATATCTCGATCTCGATCGATACACCCATACACGATGGTCTGAGCGTCACTCTCTGATTGGTCCACTGCCGCTAAGGCTGGGATTGCCCCCCCTTTTATTTTGTGGAATTTGTTCAAGACCCCTCGGTATACGCGCGCGCACGGTTCATGGGATGGCGCGTACGGAGCGGAGGATGTGGTGATGGGTGAGTATAATACTAAGGTGGGTGATTGTTATAGATGTTAGAGATGTAAGGTGCTTGGAGTGCTTCTTTGCTGTGGGTGGGAGCGGGAGTTTAGAGTTGATGTGCTTGCTTTGCGGGGACGGTTACAGGTTACTGATGTGGGGAAAATATATGAGAGTTGCTATTTTACTACATTCCAAATCTTTTGAAAGAATCGTCTGGCCGAATCTCGAAGATAGTCATCATACCCTACGTGGGAATTACTTGGTCCACAGCCCGTGGAGTGAGGGAGATACAGGTTGGCAGACCGAACATCACATATATCTGATTGGAGAACTACGCACTTACTGTTCAGTAGGACAACGAGGCACGAACCCCCGAGCTCAACACTGCGGGTGATATATCTGTGAAACTCAGCTCCCCAATCTCGTTCATGCAACAATTGCCCTACTGCAACTTGTTTCCGATCGTCTGCACCCTAGGGGTCCCATCATACGGCCGTACAACCACCCCAAGGCTGTGCAATGTTATACGAGCCTGTGATAATGTCCGAGAAATGGTCATTTCCATTAACGAGGCCATGGCGCTGACTTCTAAAGCTGATATCCTCGATGAAAGGCCCATACAGGATGGTCGACAATGCAGGCTTACCCGATCGATGCACAGTAACGAATAAGCAGCAAGTCAACTTCCTCGCAAAGAAGATCGACCCGTGAACGTTATCGTCACTTGGCGATCTCAAGTCGCACCGTCTTTTTATAGGAAACAACGTTGAAGATTATCCCCGTTGTGCATCCTGAAAGCGGTGTGCGACTCCAGTTACCTCTTCTGGCGTTGGTTGAAACACTGGGGCCGGAGCGGCGCGAAAAATCAAGGGATCTGTATCCCTAGCGTTTATATCCCTAATACGATCACGATCGTTAGCCCTGATCGCATCGGAATAGGCAGGAGTAAAGGATAAGTTTATTCGTCTTGTGACAGCCTCCAACCGTCGACGCATGAATACCGATATTGACCTTACCATGCAATTCTCAATCCCCCATCAAGAAGCTGCAAACACTCCCCAGGACCCCGATTACAGCCTGCAAACACACAACCCTAACACGCAGTCACGCGGCTCGCCGAAACCATCCCAAAGCGCCATGACATCAACCCGTCCCCCCCGAAAACATCGTTGAACCCTTCTCTCCCCACATCCCCCACAAACCATCGCGGCTATCCCCACTCACACCCCCCATGACGTCCTCTCTCGAACCCTGAAATCTCACATGTGACACCCCCAGAGCGTCCAGCGCGCACGAAATTCCAAAATACGGACCCTTAACGCATCACCCACCTGAAACATCCGCATCCGTCTGTTGTCTACATATACATACCACATACAGTACTACAGTACCACACAACTCAACCCTCCACCCACCCGGCGCGATGCACCCCAGATCTCACGCACACCACAACCATCCCCCGCAACCAAACACCATCGCGTGGTCGCCCTGCCGCCTCCGCAATCGC
>LNAR01000505.1:0-22899 GCA_001630585.1 Pseudogymnoascus sp. BL549 | reverse complement strand
GGTGGGTTGTGGATTCTATTGTCTTGTTAGAGGGGTTGCATATGGATTTGAAAGGGGGGAGGGTACTTTATTGTGATGGGAGAGCTGACGCCGCAGGGGATGTCTACGCGTTCAAACACCGGCTCGTGGATGACTGAGTATCTGCATTTGGCGACGCGACGGTACGCGGGCGTGCTGAGGCGGTAACCTTGGCGCGTCCATGCTATCCTCAGCATTGTTTTATTCCGTAGCAGCAAAAATGAGAAGGATTCTTGTATTCAACCGCCGTCCGCAGCATCATCGGCGTCGGCGTTTATCGATGTATGGAAGCACAGAAATGATAATAACGCTCCACGGCCACTTGCTCGTGTGGACCCCTGCACCCAGAACACATGGGGCGGCGCAGCAGCCAACACTCACACCAGCGCTAGGCGCACCGTGGACCATGCCTGAATCGGCTAAAGCGAACCCTCAGTCACCCAGCTCCTGAGATCCCTCAAACGCCGTCAGCCTTGTCGTTGGCAATCTACCTTCACCTACCTCCCACCATCTTTACCTCTTACTTGCCTCATTGCGACTTGCTGAGTTGGGGAGCTGGATATATTTTTGGTTTACTTTTTAGCTACTGCTATTTATCTCCATCGCTACCTTAAGCCGCGTTCCTGACGCTCGCTCCCCGGAGAACTCGTCCCGAAGGCAGGGGTTAGCGCGGACCCCTTCAGATTCGTCGGTTCTTCCAACCACCAAGCAACCTTGGCCAACAGACGGGGGATGGTTTTGCAGTTGCATGCTGCACACCGACGTCCCAACCCACCACGCAGCTTCGTCCTCGCCACGACCTTCAGCCCGCGAACCACTGGCACCGGCCGCATCGAATAAAGCGCTCCTACATGGCCTACTTCCCCGCCTGAACGTCCCGCACCCGCCACGACCCCTCGACGACACACGCAGAGAGTGGGGTAGCTAGCGGCACCGCACGAACGGGGCGCGACAACGACGGGCGGCGAGGATGGCGGATTTCACGTTTGCGAAGGGCTTCTTTGCCCTCCTGCGGAACCTGCTCGTCGCGGCGCTGGTGTATACGTCATTATATACGATAGTGGAGGTTGTGCAGACGGGCCGGGCTGCGTCGGCGGAGTATGTGATTAAGCATCGATTGAAGACTGGGGAGCCGAAGGATGAGTCGAAGGGGGTGATTTTCTCGCCGGGGCAGCCGCCGGTGACGCTGAAGCTGGGGAAGATAAATCCGCATGCGAATTGGTTTAACCGCCCCGTTAGCAATATCGAGTACAAGGACAATTATTTGGGGGCGAGACCGGATGTCGATACCGTGGCGGATATTACGAAGTTGGTCGAGACGTGTAGGGGGTCCTATGAGAAGCTGGATAAGATGTATAACCGGAAGGCGTGCTTGAACTATCTGGTGACGGGGGAGAAGGATTACTTCTTCCTCCCCGAGGAACCAGAGCGGGCGAGCGCGAAATCCCCGAGGAACGCACCGTACCTCAATGCGGACGGCAAGGGAAACACACTGGCGAAATACCCCAAGGCGAAGGCGGCATCGAAGAAGAACCTCGGAGCTTGCCACGGCCCAATCATCCCGCATCACGCGTACTGGTCCGGCCCGGCTACATGGCGCTTCGAACTCTTCGTCAAGTCCTACCTGTTCACGCAGAACCTGCCCTGCTCGCGTCTCTGGATCTGGATCGATTCCGACAAGGACCCCTACGCCATCGCAGAGATGATGACGCGCGATCCTATATTCGAGCGCATGCTGCCCCTCATCAAGCGAGGCGATCTGGTCCTGAAGGAGTGGAAATTTCCATCCCGCATACCCCTCCCAAAGGTCGACTATGCCGATGGAGGGATCTACTACTCTAACCCCGGCAAGCCGAATGCCGCGGGTGAGGTCGCCCTTGCGGACGGGTTGGTGCGCGATGCAGAGGGCCAGGAATGGCTCGTTCTTTCCGAGAACCAGAAGACTTCGCTTCCCGTGGCCGTTTCGGATGCGGTGCGCTTCGTGGTGCTGCATCTCTACGGCGGCGCGTACTTCGATATCGACGTTGTACTCCTCCGCGACATGCGGCCGCTGCTTATTAACCCCACCGACGCGTTCGCCGAGCGATGGGGCCAGTACCCTCATCCTGAGGACTATAACACCGCTGTGCTCTCGCTGGGGGCTAATACGAGTTTGAGCTCGTACTTTCTCCGCGGAGGCGTGAGGATGGGGATGAATTTCCACCCGCAGGTGATTGGACTTATGGCCGTGAAAGACAAGAAGAACTCCGAGCTCAAGATGCTCGAGTCCTCCTTCTTCGACCCTATATGGTGGAACTACGAAGGCAACAAGCCCTGTCCCGTACCGTGTCTACGCGACTACAGCGCCGTCTTCAAGGGCGAGCCAAACGCCTTCCCCCACGACGACGAGTGGGAAGGCTACGATGGCCCGAGGGCGGAGGAGATACTAAAGTACGGCGCTGAGGGACAGAGCGTGGGTGGACGGGTGCTTAAGGGCGTCAAGAAGGAGGGCCTGGGGACGGTGAAGGAGTTTGATAGGAAGAAACTCGCCGAGGCCGAGTATAGGATCTGGGAGGACAATTATCCGCCGACGAATCGCACGATGGAACATTTCTTTCGCGGGGCGTGGGCGTATCATGTGCATAACCAGGTAAGCTTTTGCAATGGCCCTTGTTTTGAGGGGGAAATGGGGGTGAAGGGGATTGAGGCTAATGATTACAGTGGTTAACTCCGCCCCAACCATCGTCGTGGTTTGACGTCATGAGGCGCGCACACAACGACTTCTTCGCGGGGAGGAAGACGAATCCCTACGGCGAGAAATGGGCCGGGCCCGACCTGGTGGATTATGAGATTATCTGGACCGCTACTTGAGGCAGCAGAGCAGAGATGAGAGTTATTTTTGGGCGATAAACGATTCTGTGTTTTTTTTGGCGGGCGGTGATGGGGGGGTCCTTGGATATATATAGGGAGGGCTTGTTGGATATTTTATATGTACGGAAATGTACGTGCCAACTGGGATAGTTTTGGCGTTTTATTTTGTTTGATGATGTGGTGGAAGAAAAGAGAGTAATTCTGGGGGGGAGGGCGGAGGAGTAGATAGCTTGAGAGAGACAAATACGTTTATATCTGACACATGTGTCTCTGAGCCCGCTTCTGTCCTTCAGAGAGGCGGCGGTATGGGTATTAAGACAGCACGGAGTGTCTTCACCAGCAAAAGTTTGTTCAAGAAAGCAGTTGAATTTAATGAACGATTGTCTATCGTGGGTCCATGAACAAGACTTTTATCAAAGGAAATTCCGAAATACTACAATACTCGAAGGCAGAAAGTTGTGTTAGAATTTCCACCTCTCCCCTCGGGCTAGGGTCTCTTCCACCCGTACTTCTAGAACGACGCTGGTATGGTCCCCCAACCACACGAGGCTGACAAGGCTGCCGACCCCGCCAAACTCCCCAACTTGGGACGCAAGCACACCATGCTGCGTCCTCCATATCACACTTTACAATCCTCGACAAAATGTTAATCGTGACTAGAAACTAACTACAAATGCGGCGGACGCCTAGCCAAACTGCCATTACACTGTTTACCTTGGCATATATTTAGATTGCTGTTTTCAGGAGTGTTGCTGGCGTTTGAGAAATACCAGTGGCAGGTTTTAGTTTTGGGTGGTAATAGGATGGAATAGTTATTAAAGCGGATGGGTAGTACGCTGGCTTTTATTCATTTCTAGGAACAGAAAGTGGAGGTGACAGGTGTAGCAGGACTATCAATAGCAATATCTACCTACGGCAGGCTCATCAACACCTTCTTCAACCTCACAAAGTCCGGCGTCCCAAGCCCACTCGCTGGATCCCACCCCTCGACAGCCGTAAACCCGTCAGTACCGCATCCAGAGGTGTGTCCCTCAACCACATCGTTAAAGATTTCCTCGCGATGCTCATACAGCACCGGGTTGAGGAACCCTACCGGCCCCTTTCCAGCTGCAATACGTGCACCATTGATAAGCGTAATCATAGCTCCGAGCGTAGGTGACGATGCTGACGTGCCTGTGAAAGCCATGAACCCGCCATCGAGGCCAGTTATGTAGCTTTGTGCATTGAGTGATACGTCCGGGTAGCCGCGCACTTGCTGGGTGTTGTTGTACTGCGACGAATTGTAACCGGGGTCGTGGTGTTTGTAGTAGGATGCCACGGTCTCAGCCTGGTATGAGGGCAGAGGGAATATGTTGCTGAAACCGCCGCCGGGTGAAAATCTGGTAGCAACGATTTCGCGATCGTGGATGCTGCCGTTGACGGGGAGTGCAGTGCCACCAACGGAGGTAACCCAGGGACAGGTTCCAGGGAATACTAAGGTTAGGTTAGTACCTTATTCGTTTGAAAGTGGGAGGAGACGCACATGGAGCAAATCTTCCGTAGTTGGGACTGCGGGGTGTGTAGGAGCCGTCTTCGTTTAAACATCTGCCCGATATGCCAGTAACACCAGTATCACCAGAAGAAAACATGATACTGACTCCCATCAGGGCAAGCTTCATGTACTCAGTACATTCACGTGCATTGTAACTTGCTGGTCGCGCGTCCTCGTTGCGGCCATATGAGACCGAGATGACATTAGTTGCGTTCTGAGTCCCGCAGTTCGGCTCACCAGTGTATGCGTCAGGTGAAGAGGCATCGTGCGGGTATGTGGCGTCCCAGGAGCTGTCATCGCCGCCATCGAACGCGCAGTAGGAGCCATCGATGGCATCGAGAAAGTTGTTGTTTGTTGCTGGGTTCCAGATTACACCATCGCCTACCTGGAATAATGTGACATTTTGGGGGTACACGAGGGCCATGGCGTAACAGAGGTCAAGGTTTGATTCGCCACGGGTTCCGGAGCCGGTCTCATTGGTAAGGTAGCCGCCGTCGATGCGCTCGACGATGGGTGCTGTATCGTTTGGGACATTGCCATAGACGCTGAAGAAACCATTGAGGTCCTCTTGGTTATAACTTTGGGGAGCAAACTCTACAATACCGTAGCTATTTCCTTCTACAGACTCCCCTTCCTCTGGGATATTATATCTAACAGGTAAAATTAGCAATGCATCTAGCTGTAGGGTTTTCGCCCTCAGTTTGCAGAATAAGTGACTTACAATGCCCGAAGGCAAGCCGGAGTTGTGATTTCGCTGCATTTATCCAACGATTCAGCTGCATGGCTTTTATGCCATGCGGGGAGTTTTCGTGAGTTTGGTGATATAACGTCTCTCTTCGAACGGCGCTGACGGATTGTAGCTCCCCTTGTATCAAACTGAATAGTTGGCGTCACAAGGTCAATATGCCGCTGAACATCCGCAGGAACACTATATCCTTCGCAAGCAACAAGCTCGACATCTTCTTCTGCGCTCTCGTACACATTATAAGTTGTGTCAAGCAGGGACTCTGCAACCCCAACAGTCGTGTCGACTTTGATCCAGTTTCTCCCAGCACTCAGCGCGATGCTATTTCTTGAGACACCTGCATTCAGTAACCAGGCAATTGTGTCGGACACAGCGTCATTAGACGGCGCAAACATTTCCATAACCTGCTGTGGTGTCCAGTATTGGCCATATTTCTCCGACCGAGGATGTGACACAGTGTGGACGAAGTCCTCCGCTTGGTCGAGGTTGAGCTGCTTCAGGCCAATGCGTAGATTCAAAGGCGTATCGGCATTGGCATGAGAGATTTTTGTCCAGCCTTCGGCGATATCCCGTTTCTCGTGCACAACATGACCATTTACCGCAGATGGTAGACTATAGGCAACCCCTGAGCAGAACAGAGCAGCACTGAAGGCTGTCGAAGTTAGCGTGAGCAGCCTCATAATCGAGACTGGTTATCACAGGCGCTTATAGGCAAAACTTACGGAAAATGCTGATAGATGGATATCACCAACCCACCCCGGGACTGAAGCATTTATAGCCACTGTCAATCCTCAAGGACTGGGGGTTTCCGGTGAGAATGTTGACTCCATGGCCACCGCTCTCGTATAAGCAGTTATTACAGTTTCCTCACTAGAGGAAAATAGGACGGCGTTGGCAGTCTGTAGTATTAGTGCTGACGGGTGGCCAGGCACAATAGCTCGTATTTACGTATATGAGCTGTTCAGAATTACGGTGTCAACCGCCTGGGATAGAGCTCGTATGCATCTGACGTTCCAATGCGACGTCGTTAGTAAGCTAAATTATACCCTGGTGGATCATCGGCAAATTGACATTTTCAAGAAAAGCTTGCTCATTTAAGCCATCCTCAAGTCCGTGCGCTTTCAACACAATGCCATATCAATCTACTCTATGATATCGAGTATATATAGATATATAGATAGGTTGATGGAAAGGCGCGGGTGTCGTGGTTAAAATATGATAATGGATTGGCTTAGTTGTGCCCAATTGTATCAATCACATGTAGCACATGGTAGCATGGTCCGAGGTCGGTCAGCCACAAACTAAGACGTTTAGTCACAACTGCCTCTCACTCATCAATTGTTGACTAGCATACAATTCCGGCTCTTGTACTTCGCCTTATATTTAACATGTGCCGGTACATTCGGCTTAAGCGCCATATGCATACTCGAAGAGGGATAGATCTGTGCTGATTCACCGACAAACGTTTATGGGCTTTGCCTCTGTTGACAGTCATGGCGAATAAGCAAACCAAACAATAGACCAAAAAATCCAGGTCGTTCAGCGTTGTTATATCAAATTTACGCTCCTGAAATGGCTTCATTGACGCGCCAACGGAAGCCGCATTCGTCCGTCCAAACGGAACTCGCGGAAGAGCCGGCCGTAACACTCCTGACCGCAAAAATCGAATATTCTCGTCCTACCCTTTTGACGTTCGACGAGCTCAAAGAATGGCAGAAAGATAGCCCATTCATTCGTTCAGGATATCGCCCGGAATCAAACTCCGCTTATGCGTGCTTCGCTAGTTGGCTATACTTGCACAATGAGACTGTCAATATTTACTCACATTTACTCCCCGGGATAGCCTTCCTGGCCGGCGAGGTCATGATCTACCAGTACTTTGACTACAGTTACCCAATGGCCACAGTTGCCGACCGTCTGATGTTTGCATTCTACCTTCTAACGGCCGTAACATGTCTGGGCTTGTCGGCAATGTTCCATACCTTCCTCAGCCACTCTCCCCGCCTGTCACACATATGGCTTCAGCTTGATTTCGTCGGGATCATTGTTCTCACTTTTGGGGACTTCGTATCTGGGACCTACGTCGGTTTCTACTGTGAACCGGGGTTGCAAAAGATATATTGGCTTATGGTACAAGTGACGGCCCTGTCTTGACATGTTCGAGCTAATATTTGCATGCAGATAACCAGCCTCTCTTTTGCATCAATATTCATTCTCCTGAACCCCAGATTCCAGGGCGACCGTTGGCGTACGTTCCGTGTCTACACATTTGTTTGTACCGGACTTTCCGGCTTCGTGCCTCTCGGTCATGGCGTGATGATCCTTGGATTTCCCCAGATGCTGAAGCAATCCGGCATGCCGTATTATCTCGTCGAAGGACTATTGTTGATATTGGGCACGATGTTTTACACTGTTAGTATTAATTTCAAGATAGACGCGTGATATGAGGAGAATGCTGATTGACCTCTCCAGATGCGAATTCCGGAGGCTTTCAAGCCTGGAAAGTTTGATATATTCGGATGCTCACATCAGATTTTCCATATTCTGGTTGTCCTTGCAACTGTGGTTCATCTAGTTGGGCTTGTCACTGCCTTTGACTACCACCACAGATATCCAACCTGCCATTTTCCAGGACCCAACCCGTCGCTGTAGCGATATGTGCTGCAGGGTCTACCTATATTCTGTTGCCCAATAAAGCAGCCATGATGCAATGAAAGAAACTTGGGACAAGAGTTTCAATATATAGACAGTCAATTCACGTTAATAGAACAGACATAAAGATACAGTCAAAGACGTTATCATTTATTAACAGCTTCAAGACAAGGTTGATAACACGGAAGCCCAGTGTCACTGAAAGTTTGTAGATCTCCTGCGTGCCTTGTCTCCTTAATTTATATTTTCGAGGACAACCCCCTCATCCTTTAACTCTCTCTCGATTTGCTCGCAAACTTCCCCAGCACTTTTCCCACTCTTTTCATTGTCATATGTCCCGTGAGCACCATGCACCAGTGATACTCGTGCAGAGGGATACCTAGCGATGGCGCTTCTTATAGTAGCCTGAACACAGCAATCGCTCTGCATTCCCATGACAACGAGCTGGAGGGTCTGCGGATCGAAAGCACCAGTCTCGATATGAGATGCCAGTGACGTTTTGTAAAATCCATCTTGCGTCGTTTTGTCAACTATCGCCTCGTTGTCTTGGATGCGAAATGATTCGGTCTGCACAATTTCCCATGATGGGGTATTGGGGGTAAATTCGGGATCATCTTCTTCCCCATGCCGAATCCAAATCACTTTCGTTTGTCAGCTATCACTTACCATAAGGTTGTTTTAGAGTTATCATGGACTGGTCTACAACAGGGAGCTCCCGATAGCTCGGCTCGTCTCGGAGGTAATAAAGATGAGGTGAGACATACCTTTGGTCGGCGGGGAAGCGGCCCTTTCTCGAGCGAGGGTAGCCTCGAGATTACGCAGGACTTCTGTCGAGCCAGGAATCGGGTTTGGAGGATAAATGAGGCATCTCTGGACGTCAACGACGAGCAATATGCGATTAGGTGAACCTTCTGAAACCATTCTGCCTTATTCCAAATAATAAAAATGTTGAGTAAAACTTGATGATCCCCGCTGTCAACAGGCACCAGCCATGTGCCTCATTCAAAACCCTATCGGTTAGTGGCTCAGTTTGACTCATTGCATTTCCGCTGCCAAGACTTTATGAACTCCAAAGGTTGCATCATTATAATACGGGCTATCTTCATCCCTTCGTAAGATTGCAAGACTATTATTAACTATCAAGGACAAGTTTTTTGAAAAGACGATTCTTCGCGTATCCTGCCGGTTGTTCAACTGCTTTGCGATTTCGACGCTTCCCCCAATGCAACATTCTCAGTCCTCGAGATGGTCTTACTCCCACCAGTTATCTCAAAACGTACCAGCACAGCAACATAAGTTGCACCTATAACTCCCGCAACCACTCCATACGCTATATTTCCTCCAGTGGAGTTTGCTGCTAGCTTCAGGCCGAACCCGCCGTTTAACATCCCGAGAAGGATGAGAATGCGGCCGTACCAGACGTGAAAGAAGGTCAGTTTGCCTCGCTTTTGTGTGGCCATGAACCTACGGTGGTGAAAGAAGCCGAAAAGAGGTTGGAAGAGCAGCAGGGCGACAACAACTGTCCCGAGGATTGTGTGGGCGTTGTTCTCGAGCTTTGTGCCATTAGCTACATGATCGTAACCAAGATTCCTGGCATGAGAATAGTAAAACCCCGGGCTTACTCTGTTTAATATCTTCCCAACTTTGGCGCCCATAGCTAACCCTGAGATCATGAGCACCCAACCGACGAGCTGGATGCCGATGTGAAGCCAGACTGCTGTTTTCCCTTTCGAGCTCAAAAGGCGCACGAGGATTGCTCCTCCGGGTAGAACGATAACGAACGCCAGGCCCATGAGTATTCCATGGGCTTTGGCATAATTGGGCACTAACGGGAGATCCGCGAATATAATCTCTCCTGCTGATGCATTGCTAGCAAGAGATGCTGCCGGTTGAAAGGCGGTTAGCTATTGTTCTCAAAGCAGTGGCATGCCTCGTCGGATTCGAAAGAATATTGCTTACCCAAAACGAAACTGAAAAGTACACCTGTAAAAACAGAGGAATTCATGTTTATTTGCCTTTGAAATGAGGTGATTTCTGGCTATGAAATAATTCGATGCAAGACAGGGAGGAAATCTGGCAAAGGTAATCATCGTAGTAGATGGCGAGGGCCAGACTCTCATTTATACGAGCGACCCTCATCTTGACCTCCTTTGTAAAGCGCATACAATTCAGCGTATTGTTTGATCGACCAAGACCTAGCTTGGCCCGACAACAGCACCGAGAACCCCATTGATATTCATCAACTGAAGAAAAGTGATGATTACAATGATTAGACTGACGATTGGTTTGGTGGCTGACCAATAGGATCGCGGGAGGCGTTTAAACACCGAGAAATGCGAGATGTCCGTCTTGGGCACGTCTTGGGAAACTGCACAGCCACTACCACGACACGTTATGAGTAACTGCTGCTTACAACATTCTACGGATGTAGCAACAGCCGGTATGGGTCCAACCACTGTGCATTCCTCTAAATGATCGAGAAACCCGTGAGTTCTCCGTTGCGCATCTGTGTCGCTATCATATCGTGTTTCTCAACCTCTTCGCACAGCACGCACTGACACCAAGTACAGATCAGTTAGGGGTCTCAGTTAGCTATGGCTATGCGTCCCCTCAAACCTCTTGGTCCAGATTTGCCTCAACCAGCTCGTCCAGCTGTTGTAAAGCCAAAAGCTTGCATATCTTGCCGCACGCGTAAAGTAAAATGCGACAAAAGCTCACCTTGCAGCAATTGTACGCTGTGGTCACTTGAATGCGTGTACCCATCTCCTATCAGGAGATGCTACCGGCCCCGAAAGAGACCAATCGTATCGCCCCCAGATGAAGGAGGTGGTACGGATATTTCGCCATCGCTAGATGAAAGGATTAAGAAGGTAGAGAAAATACTCAAAGACCTAACCAATTCAGTCAGCGGTCGGAATGGCTCTCCATCTGAGAGCAATGAGCTCAGTGGTACAAGTGACACTCTCAAAGAAGGCACCACCGGGGATGCTAGAAGATTGGAGGCCCTCGAGAGCACCATAGGGCAGTTGGTTGCCATAAGAGACAGGGCAATGCCGGCAGGCTTTAGTCCACCTGATGGCAGGCCAATCACTTCAGCCACATTCATCAATGGCTTTGAACAAAGTTTTGCAAATAGCCAACGTATAAATATCTCCTGGTCAGGGGGTGTATTCTCATTCAATCATTCTGCATCAGAAACCGTATCATTGTTTCCTTCACCGACCCAAACGCAAATATGTTGGCGAACGTTTCTGGAAAATGTCGACCAGCTAGCCAAAGTTTTGCACACACCAAGTGCACAAAGTATTCTTCGAAAGGCAGTTAACAACCCGCCCTCTCTAAACAATGGCCAAAGGGCCCTCTTGTTCGCAATATACTTCTCATCCGCTTCCAGCATGTCAGCCGACGATGCCGAAGACTGCTTCAAAATGGACAAGGCTACAACACTGGCGATGTACTGCGCTGCAACAGAGCAGGCTCTTACAGCAGCAGATTTTCTTGTTACGGATGATCTTGTCACTTTTCAAGCGTTCGTCTTATTCCTGTCGTTCAGCCGCTACGCAAAAGATTCAAAATTTGTTTGGGCCATGACGGGATTGGCGAGACGTCTTTGTACCTCCACTATCAACTCGTCGCCATTCACAAGGGAAATGCATAAGCGTCTTAGATGGCAACTATGGTACCTTGATCGACGGGCATCAGACGATCATGGCAAAGATGCTTGCTCACCCGACTCGATGAAAGATTGGGAGCTTCCTCTAAATATCAACGACGAGGATATAGATCCAACCATGACAGTAGCTCCTACTGCTCGAAAAGGCTGGAGTGAGATGAGCTTCTGCCTGGTTCGTTTTGGAATCGCGAATACCAGTCGACTGCTTGAAAGCGATCTCTCACAGAGCCAGAAGGAAAAAATGATAAGCGAGTGTAGCTTCAGGATAGAGAGGGACCATCTGAGATACTGCGATAACAGCCAACCGATTCAGTGGCTCGCTCAGCACGTCAGCTATGTTATGATTTCAGAGATGTGGATCAAGTTGTATAATGATGAATGGCTGTCGAATAAGCCTTCATCAGGGATCCACGTTACCCGAAACCAAATACTTCTCACAGCCATTGATATCGTCGACACCCCACGACGACTAGAAGCGGAGCCTCAAGCCAAAAGATGGAAGTGGCTTCTCACAGCGTACCTTCAATACCACCCTCTTGCCTTTCTTTTGAATGAACTCTATCACAGCCAGCAGAGTGATGTACTACTTGAGCGCGCTTGGGCAGTCACGGAAGATGCGTTTAAACGATGGACCGACGACAACAAAAGTTCAAGGAACGGGGAGTTTCTTCTGGAAATGATGGATAAAGCAAAAGCTATAAGGGCACAAACTATCCAGTGTAATCCGTTACATACAGCGTTGATATCCCAAGCGCCGGCCAGTTCGCCGACTGATACACCGATGATCATGGCTGATGCCAGCTACGAAGTCGCTCAACAAACTGCCAATCTTGCACCGTTCTTTCCGAGCGAGGGCCATTTTGGGCGCACTCTTATGGATGGTGGTTTACCTGACGATATAAGCTCGCTGGCATATATGACATACGAACCTGATTTTACCCCTGAGCAGTACAATAGTTTTAACTGGGCCAACGATGGCTCCCAGTTTGATTTACTGGATGATAACTCCGAAGAGATAATGCTGGAAGGCGAATATCGGATTGAATGGGGGTAATGGGCGTTATGGGGCTGAGAGTGAAAACCTAGGTGTAATAAATTCTCATTTTATATAATATAATATCAGTTACAGTGTTTGCCATAATAATAATCGCGTTATATTTGTTGGCTTATATTCCATTACTACTGCGAAAACACCTGTGTGAACGCCCTGAGATTCTCCCCCTCATCAAAAATAGCAAACACAATCTCCTCAATCCCTCCCGCATACCCACAAGTCTTATCATCACCACAAATAACCTCCTTAAAAATCTTCGCCACCTCCTCCGGCGGGTTACCAAAAGCGCCACACCCCAACGCACCCAAAACCAGACGTGTAACCCCCATCTCTCTCGCAACCTGAAAAATCAACCTCACTTTCAGAGTCATAGTCTCTCTATCCTTCGACTTAGCATACCTCTTCCTCCCCTGGACACTAACAGCGACTTCCGGCCTAACGATCGCAGAACAAGAGATCACATCCACAAACGTCCACATTTCCTCCGGGAGGATGTCCGTGCTATTGCTTTCCGAGTTGCGAAACACGGCAATGTCAGGCGAGTAGATGGCATTGAGAATGGGGAGACGGTAGAAAGAGGGTCTCAGGCTCGGGTAGAGGGTGCTGCGCATGCAGAGGGACTCTTCCTGTGCCATGCTCCCTTTGAGAACGCCGCCGCCCGGTTGTTTAGCAGATGCCATGTTCAGGACGCCCACCCGGGAGTCGGGTTTGGATGATAGGAGGGTGGCAGCCGCATCGAAGGTGTCAGATCGGATGACACTGATTCTTGGTAGCGCAGGCGTGGACGGTGCTGAAGACTGAGAAGACTGCGGTTTTTTTGGAGGTTCAAAGCTGGGCGTGTAAGAAATCATTTTGGAGCAGCTGATGGCATTCTGAGCTCGAGGGGAGGCCCCTAGAATTTTGGGAATCACGACATTGATTGTTTCTTGATTATTATTTGCGCGCCAGTTTTTGTTTCGGAATGGTGATGGCGATGAGCGATGTTGCTTAGATTGTGATGGCGACGCCATTTTTGCGGTTGAAATTGTATAATCTTGTGATTCAAGAGAATATTTTATAATTTGTGTTTGATGAAGAATCTATGTCACAAGTCTTCATGTGGCATATTACTGCGTTTTAAACTATGTGAGGCTATTGTGAGTCAAACGGTGAAGTTGAGGCGCAGCAACTGTTTGGAGAGATCACCGCACTGCCACATATCGGTAATTACTGAATGAAAGAAAATGGCCCTGCAAAACCGCGTCTATACTCAAACTGTGATAAGCGGCGGCTCATTTATGTCTCCTTATCGTTGCGTCTGTCAAATCAACGTGATGAGGTCCTGTTCGGGGTGCTTGAATTAGCAAGATCGCGTGGGCCAAACCAATTAGCCACGGGGGCTGAACAGGAACGCCTCGGTTCGCCTCAGCCTAACTCTTATACCGACTACTAACAGTCAACTTATCTCCAGAACAGCAATCGCTGCAAGGACCCACTCATGGCTAAAGATGCGTCACTGTCCTCGTTGTTAACAGGCTCCGGCGGTACAGTGGGCAGAGTTGAACCCGCGAAGGGCAAAAAAGATGATCTGGCATACTGGCCAACAATTACTACCAAAGATCAGATTCCTGTCTGGCTGCGGGACAATGACTACATTGTGGATGGCCATCCTATGCCAGCATACTGCTATCGGCGGTCATTTCGTCTTTGGCGCTGCTTGCACATGGAAAAAATGAGTATATATACACATCTTATAGGGTGCCTTGGTTTCGCGATAGCCGCCCTTGCTCTATACATGTATGCCTCAAATTCCAAAGACCTCCACCTCACTACAGGTGACAGGCTAGCCTTTGGCTCTTCAATCGCCCCAGCTGCCATCTGCTTTGGTCTGAGCACGATATTTCACACGCTGAGAAGTCACTCATACAAAGTTCATCACTTCTGGGGAAAGATGGATATTCTCGGCATTTGCGTACTTGCCCTCGGCGCTGGATCGTCAATGACATTCTACGCATTCTATTACAGACCAGTTGTCCAAAGAGCATATTGGGGATTAAACTTCTTCTCGGCCCTAGCTGCCGCCGTCGTTCTTGTCGACAGTGGTGGTGGCAGCAGTAAAATGAGAACACTTCGTGGCGGCGTGTTCACCTTGCTTGCCCTCTCGCCTTGTTGCAATTCTTCCATACCGCCAGCTTGATGGGTTGGAGCCGAGCGCGTGACAAAATTGGTGCTGTATGGTATTTGGCAGAAGGAATGTCTCTCTTACTTGGAGTGGGTTTGTTTGTGAGTCGAGTTCCTGAGAGATTGAAACCCGGTTCGTTCGACATTTTGGGCCATTCACATCAACTTTTCCACATTTGCGCTGTTATAGGTGGAGCCTTCCACGTTGCTGCCCTTGTAGGCGGATATAATTACCGCCGAACGCACCCAAGTCGTTAAGCGTCAGTACACTCAGTCGAAGAGAGCCATCACACCCTGATGACTTTCTTGACCTGGAATGTGGATTGGCTGTTGGTTGGCGGGGCTTTAATTTTCTGCACAATTGACTGTAAGAATGAAGGTGGCCCTTGTTTTTCGCCAGCCTCGGTGAGTACATAGCCCCTTGGATTGCTAATAACTCTCACATTGGCCTTCGAGTATTCGGTACAGAAATGGGTGTGTCCAAATATCCACCACTGAACGTCGGAGAGTGTGGGTTTCTCTTCAACCCCAAGGAGATCGGTTGCAAAAGCGGAGCCCCAAGGATTCCCAAGATGAATTGGGTTGCTTGATTCCTGTACTGACGGGGCATGATGAGTGACGACTAGGATTTGATGCTCTGAAGTAGTCTTGTCTTCTCGAATAAGTTTGATCTGGTTTTCTAACCAAGCCACGTCGAGGGAATGCTCTTTGTTATGGCTAGCCACAGTCCAGTCTTCTATTCTCATGAAGTCACCCACTTTCGATCGCACAACCTCCTCTGCTTCAGGAGCGATCAAAGAATGCAGCGTGCAACCAAGAATCGTGACGCCATAGTCCTCCAGGGTTACCCGAGCGCGGTTTAACAATGTCAGCCTGCCACAGAGATCTGACTCCTGTTCTAAGCGTGCTGCTCGTTGAAGCCCTTCGTTTCGTGACAGCCCGAAGAATTCGTGGTTGCCGAGAACCAGGAAAACACGAGAAAACTGGCGGCACTGTGTGCGAATGAATTCAAGAAAGGAGTCGTAATCGGCCAGCCGACCAATATCCCCCGCAAGGATAAGGAACGGGGCTACAGCAGGGATAGAAAATGTGCTGTATTGGTTTGAGACCTCAAGGTGTAGGTCCGACATGACCTGGAAGTCCGCCTTCTTGCGAGATTGTGGACCAAGCATCCTGAAAGAAATAAGAATACTACCTCATTTATCAGACTTAACTCTCACTTAGAATAGAGGCATGAAAGAAAAATTACCTTGGTATGCAGGCGGTGTAGCTCCTAGTGTTTAGAGCAATGCCCAGAGGACCAGCCATGAGCCGAGAAAAAGCCCCAAACAGGTATTTACTCGTGTTCGCAATTTACCCCTCTCCCCGGCAATATTTGAAGTCGCAATAGGGGTTAAGCAAAGGCCGGCGAAGGATTGTATGGCAAAATCAATCACGTGGGCGACAAGTGACTCACGGGCGCTTATTAATCCGTCAGCGAATTCGAATTATTTATTCCAACTCTCAATTGACCAATCTTTATAAGTTCCCAGCCCGTCGCAGTACCGCCAGAAACCCAAATCGGTCTGCCAGAAACATCCCCCCTTATAACAATAATCAATTAAGCGAAGAAAAAATTAATCATATCCCAATATCAATCACATTCCCCTCCTCACTTCTCCCTACCCACCACCCAAAATAAATCCTCCAAAACTCTCGCAATGGGTAGATTCTACGACTCCATCTCCCCGGAGCTCTCAGACTGGGCCCTCGCCCAATCCGTCTTCTTCACAGCCTCCGCCCCCACCTCAGGAAAACACATAAACGTGTCCCCCAAGGGCCTCCCCTCCTCCTCCCTCGCCATCCTCTCGCCCAACCAAATCGCCTACGTCGACGCCACCGGCTCCGGCAGCGAGACGATCGCGCACATCTACGAGAATGGGCGCGTGACGGTCATGTTTTGCAGCTTTGATGTCGCGCCGCGGATTATGCGGTTTTTTTGCACGGGGAGGGTGATTGAATGGGATGATCGCGAGTTTGAGCCGTGGTTGGCGAAGATGGGGGATAAGAAGGTGCTGGGCGCCAGGGCGGTGATTGTGCTGGATGTGTTCAAGGTGGGTGGCACGCGGTTGTGACGGGGAGGTGGAAGCGCTAACGTGGGTACAGGTGCAAACTTCGTGCGGGTTTGGTGTCCCCAGGCTAGTGAAGATTACCGGGCCCGCAGAGGGTGATGAGGAAAAGAAGGAAGGGGGCACGGTGTGTGAGTATGGGTTTGAGTCCAGGGAAACCATGAGCCTGTGGACGAAGAAGAAGATGGATAAGAATGCCTTGTTTGAGTATCGCCAAAACAATAATTATGGCAGCTTAGACGGACTTACGGGGCTCAAGTCTGCGCGACGAGATAGGGGAGAGATGATGTTGGTGACGGACGCAAAGGCTTGGATGAGAAAGGTTTGGGGACAGAAGGACGCCATGTTGGTTGGCTTTCTGCTCGCCCATTTGATATATGTGGCCATCCTAGCTGTGCAGCAATTCCGCTGATNTGAGTATCGCCAAAACAATAATTATGGCAGCTTAGACGGACTTACGGGGCTCAAGTCTGCGCGACGAGATAGGGGAGAGATGATGTTGGTGACGGACGCAAAGGCTTGGATGAGAAAGGTTTGGGGACAGAAGGACGCCATGTTGGTTGGCTTTCTGCTCGCCCATTTGATATATGTGGCCATCCTAGCTGTGCAGCAATTCCGCTGATTTATGCTGATGCTTTGCGGCAGGGAGCAAAAAAAAAAAAAAAAAAGGCTCCCACTGTGGTTTGCTGGTGTGGTTCCAGATAGGAAATGATGGAAACGAATGAAATGATCAACGTATAAACACAGGCGCTGGAAATAAATACGAGGAAAAGCCGAAAACAAGGAGAGGATAAGGGGCAATACCAAACAAAAGAATTTAGCAACTCACTCTTGAGGCACCGAGGGCCATTTTACGGCTCGTAAGCTTCAACTACCCCTGAGAACATTGGATCAGCATGTATGTACACATTCAGAGCTCCGGGTGGCTACTCAGGAAATCGGCACTCGGGCACAAAATACACGGCACCACCCCGTGTGTTGTTTTTGTATAACTTGTTTGGTATTTCCTAATATCGAAAAAAAGAGCGTGAGCGCGCGGTTTGTCTTAATTTATGGGTTCTTCCGGTGTTTTCAATATAACACAATTCCAAGATGCAACGTCCCGTATTGCATACCGTACACATCATACATGACGCCGCGCTGCATGAAAAAATGGGTGATACGGGCACAGACCTGTAATCTCCTGGCTTCATACCCCCTTCCACGCTCACTGCAGCCCCTCGTCATCGCCGTTGGTTTGGTAAATATGTCTGCTCCTCGACGGATCCTTCCTCATCGTCTGTCCCGAGCCCGTGAATCCCACTAAAAGCACCATAAAGTCAGCACATCTCACCCAACCCCCAAAACACCCCAAAAGAACCATAGTACATACCTCGCCCATGCACCCCCTCCGGCGTCCTAAACATACTCTCCTTCTTCTTCACCCCCGGCATCCCCTTCTTCCCCGGCCCCTTCGCCGCCCAATCCTGCCACTTCGACTTCCCCTTCTCCAGCTCCTTATTCGCCTTGATCTTCTTCGGCGCGCGCTCCGGCCTCACGGGGCCATCGCCCACTTTACTCGCCTCCCTCTCGCGCGTCACCTGCGCATCGCGGTCAATCTCCGCCTCGGCACTGATCACGCCGCCTGCGCTCTCTCTGCGCTCCCCAGACGCGGACACGGGCGTCCCGTCAGCCTTCCTCTTTGCTGCCGTAGAAACGGCCTTGACATCTCGACCCCGCAGCGTCTCAACCGTGTCGTAACTCTTGAACTTGACGATGTACACCGGATCCGAGCTACTCCCCGTGATGCTCGTGATCCGCGCCGGATAGAACCCCTTATCCCCCGAATGCCACTTCGCCAACACCGTATCATTGACCTGGAAATTCGGCTTCTCGCGCGACTCCTCCTCTTCCGCTGGTGGCGGGGCCGCATCGCGGAACTTGGGGTGGTTCTCGCGCTTCCATTTTTCGGGCGCGGAGGGAGCTGCGGCTGCTGGCGAGGCGGCGGCTTTGGGGTGGGGTTTGGAGGGGGGGGCGGATGGGGGCGCGAGGTCGGCGATGGCGGATTGCGAGAGGGCGATTACTTGGTCGAGTTCGTTCTTCAGCTCGAGGAGTTCGGCATTGCTGGGGTCGGATTGGAGACCTAGTTGCACTGTCTCAAGCTGCGGCGGTCTAGGTTAGCATGCGTTCTGACGGTGGTGGACGAAGTTGTGAGTGATGCGCCACTTGAGATAAACGTCAAGCTAGAATGAAGGCGTGTGCAGCTGTACCAGCAGCGTGAAGGGGGGAAAGACATACCTGCAGCCTATACTCCTTAATCTCCGCCTCCAGTGCGGCAATCTCACTACTCATCGTGTCTATCAGTCCCCTTCCTTGCCTATCTTCAGATCCTCCTAGCAAGCTTCGCCTCCACAGAAACGAATGCGCTGGGCAGTTCCAAGCTCTTAGAACAAAGAGCTTGCTTGAGTGTTCACAAGCTGGATATGCGAAGCAATAGACGGTAAACTAGAGGGTTAAGTTTTGTTCACAGCGGTTGACGGAGGAATTGTGGAAGTGACGTTTCTGACCTTGTACAGTGGGGATCAGTGATGTGGACGAGGCAGAGCCAGAGCCAAACAAGGCTTATCGGTGTCACGTGGTGATTAACTTCTCCAATATTATATGTCACGTGCTATGCTCAGACTTGACAGTGCTTTGCGATTCTCAAAAGGTGTTTGGCATAATGATGCTTTGCATACGTATATAGGGAGAAGATAAAGACTGAATAATGTTAAGATGTAGGGCAAACGGATATGTATAAGGATTTATCTGTTTTTTTTTTTTTGTCTCAAGACATCCAAACATCCAAACGTGGAAACTAGAGGGAATATGAGAACTTCAGGGGCACATCACATCAATGGTATCCCCACGAGGAGAATATTAGATTGTTGGTAGCAGTGTTTTATTGTCTGTATCCGAGTGAGCAGTAGTATTAGTAGTAGTAGTTGTACCGCCACTTCCCCCCCGTCCCCGATGTATCCATCACCAAGCGCGCGTGCTCGTCTCATACATATAACCGTCCTCCTCCTCCCTCCTCCCAAATAACCCTTCCCCGCTCCCAAACTCCAGCCAAAGAAAAGAAACAAAGACGAGACGAGAAAAGGAAAAGGAGAAGGAAAGGAAAGGAAATGAAATATAAGTAAAACCCTCGAATACCAAAGCATAAAGAAAAAAAGAAAAAAACGTCAAGAGCTAGTCAAAAAGAGCCAAACTCCCAAAATTTAGAATTGCATAATAGAGTAGAATAGAGCATCCATTAAATTCTTCTCTCTTTCATCTTAATCTGATCTGGTCCTAGGTCCATAAAAACACAACAAAAAAAGAGTGAACCAAGCAAAGCAAGGCGGAACGGAAAAAAAGCACCTGTTATAAAAAAATAAAACGCGCATTTCCCCAGACTCCCAATTTCCCCAGATTTCATAGTAGTAGTAGTAGTAAGTGTTGTTTGTGACGCCGTAGCATGCCACCCCGGTTTCCCCATTCCAGTTTCCATTTCCACTCCGTATCATGTCATATTCCCATTTCCATTCCCTTCCCACTCCATATGCCTTTCCCATTTTTCTCACAAATCCATCACCATTCCCCAGAATATCATTCCACTCCACTTCCAAACCCCCATCCCAGGCCCTCGCGTTTGATGCTTAGGATACCCTCCTCACTTCGTCAAAGGACAAGCCTGGAACCCACCAGGCGCAAACATCGTATCCAGCACGTCCTTAAAATCCGTCTCCTGAATGACCGGTCCCTCACCGCTGCACTTGGCCTTCTGCTGCAGCTGCGAGCACAGACTGTCCATGTCGATCTCGCCGTTCTGGACGGCGGGGCAGGCTTGGATTTGCTCCCTTGGGTCGTGCGTTAGCAAACTTTTCATTCTAATAGTAGAGGGGATAAATGGGACATACCACATATTCGTGCAAGTAAGCATCTCAGACTCCGCAGGAACAACCTCCTCCTCCTCAAGCTGCGCATCAATCTCGCCAATCAAGTCCTTCTTCGGCGCGTGCTGCTGCTGGCCCTGCTGCTGCTGGTGCTGGGGCTGATGCTGCTGCGTCGTCTGGATCGTCTGACTCGTCAGTGCGGGCGTCTGCTGCGTCGACCCACTCTGCGGCGTCGCAGTAGCATCAAGCGTAAACGGACTCCCCGACGAGAAGTCACCCGGCAGCGCAAACGCCTCGTTGAAGAAGGAATCGTCGTACAGGCCCGTCAGGATGTTGTCGTGGGGCTCGCGGTAGTCACCGAAGAGTTGGGGGTCAAATTGGTTGCCGTTTTGGGCGGCAAGCCAGTCGAGGGAGTTGATGTCGAAGGTGTTGGCGTTGTTGTTGTTGGAGGAGGATGTGGTGGAGGCGGGGGTAGGTGCTGAGGTGGAGTTGGCGGCGGGGAGAGGGGGGGATTGCATGGTGTGTGGGATTGGTTGGGTGGCGGAGCCGCAGACTTGGGAGAGCTTGGAGCAGAAGGAGGATTGGCTGTCGATTGTTGGGTCGGCGCCGTGGGACTCCTCGCCGATGGTGGAGAGTGTCGTCGTTGCGCCGGCGTTATCGGTCTTGGATGCCGGCGGGGACTGGGTGTATGGCTCGGGCGAGGTGCCGCACGAGGAGCTGGTGCCGTGGTGGGAGTTGGAGGAGGCGGGAGAGGAGTGCGATGTGTTGTGACCGGTGCTGCTGGGCCCGCTGCCGGAGTCGGCGCTCGAGCCGGACTTGCTGCCCTTGTTGTGGTGGAGCATGTAGTCGAAGTTGGTGCCGGTCATGCCCTCGAGCTGCGCGCCGTTGTAGAGGCCAGAGTAGTTGTTCTGGTTTCCGTTGGCGAGGTTCTGGCCCGAGCCGAAGCTGAGGGAGTTGTGCGACCCGCTGTCCAAGGGGCTCAGGTTGCTCGTGAAGCTCGTCGAGCGAGATGGTGCGTCGCCGGGTGATGCGGCCGTCTTGGATGCGCGCGAATCCGGCTTGCTGAGCACGGGGGGTCCGGGGAGCTGGCCGAACTTGGGGAACTCAAAGGAGAAGTTGACGTCGTTGGGGTTGTGCGGGGCTTGACCCGAGGCCTTTTGGTACGTCGACAGCATGGGCATCAGCGGGTTGCTGTTCTGCCTACTCACCGCAGCCTGCTTGTACTGCTTCAGCTCCGCCGTCATCTTGTCCACCTTGGCGCGCAAGATGAGGTTCTCATGGTTGGCCGCCTCGGAGGCCTTCTCTAAATCTTGGACCTTGGTCTCGAGGTCCTTGAGGTGCTTCTCCTTGCGCTCGCGGAACGCACGCTGCGCAGCGCGGTTCTGGGCCTTGCGTTTCTACATCAAAATGGTCAGACTCAGTCCATCGACAGCGGAGCAGCTAAGGCTTACCGAAGTCGGTTCTGAAGTTAGTGGCTTCCTCCCCGGCTTCTTGGACGTCTTATCGTCGCCCTCCCTGCGCTTGCCCTCGGGCTCGTCCTCGTTGTCCTCGTCGTCCGAGAGCCCGCGCTTATCGTGCGTCTCGTGCGGCGCCGCATCGCCATCCGATGACGTACCGGGCAGGTTGCCAATCATCTGGCCCTGGGGGAGGTTGGTGAAGTCAAAGTCGCCATAGCTGGCCTCGTTGTCGAATTCGTAGTCGTAATCGATGAACGGGCTCTCGTCGAGGTTTCCTAGGTTTCCCGACCCGGGCGCCTGGAGGGGCGATGTGGTGTTGTCAAAGGCGGCGGGAGCGATGGTCTGGCCGTCGCCGTTCTGCTGGTCGGTCGCGGTGGCGCGGTTGGAATTGAGGGCGGCGAAGAGGAGATCCTGCTGCTGGGGTGTGAGAATGAAGTTCGGCGCATGGAAGCCGTTGGTGGTAGCGGAGGCCATTTCGTCGGTGTCCCGCGAGGTTGTCGTTGTCATGAAAGTGGCGTCCGAGTAATCCGGAGTGATACAGCGATAAGGGCACTGATCTTAGGTTGGGTTTGGATTTCTGTGGACTTTTGTCTATCCGGTGTCGACGACGATGTTGAAGAACACGAGAGAGATTGGGAGGCGGACTCAGCCACCGAGAATGGATTTGAATTCAGTGAGCGGGATTTGGTGTGAGGGTTCGGGCGGCTTGGCGGTGGTTGTAAGAGAGAAGAGAAGAGACCACGAAGGCTGGAAGC
>LNAR01000504.1:5395-30631 GCA_001630585.1 Pseudogymnoascus sp. BL549 | reverse complement strand
AATTCAAAAAGTTTCCCGTTTTACAACTTTTTTTTTTGATCACACTTCGTGTGATCACGTTTTTTTTTTCTTTCCAATCAGTGCTAACTGTAACATCACGTGACAGACGAATCCCGAGACCGTCAGCACCGACTTCGACGAGGCCGACAGACTTTACTTTGAAAACATCGACCTCGAGACTGTTTACAATATCTACGAGGTTGAAAGGTCTCACGGAATTTTGATGGCAATGGGTGGCCAGACACCCCAGCAAATCGCCCTTCCCCTCCACCGCCTCAACGTCAAGGTCTTGGGAACATCTCCTGAGATGATTGACAATGCCGAGAACAGATACAAGTTCTCTCGCATGCTGGACAGAATCGACGTTGATCAGCCCACATGGAAGGAGCTGACAAGCTTCGAGGAGGCAAAGGAGTTCTGCAACAAGGTATCATACCCAGTGCTGGTTCGCCCTTCGTACGTCCTTTCTGGAGCAGCAATGAACACTGTCTACTCCGAGCCGGACCTTGAGGCATACCTCAAGCAAGCTTCCGAGGTTTCTCGCGAACATCCTGTCGTCATTACCAAGTACATTGAGAACGCCAAAGAAATTGAAATGGATGCAGTCGCCAAGGACGGTGTGATGGTCGGCCATTTCATCTCTGAGCACGTGGAGAACGCTGGTGTCCACTCAGGAGATGCCACTCTCATTCTCCCACCCCAAGACTTGGAGGATACAACTATTAAGCGCATTGAGGAGGCCACTCGCAAGATTGGTATGGCTTTGAACATTACTGGACCATACAACATTCAGTTTATCGCCAAGGATAACGACATCAAGGTTATTGAGTGCAATGTCAGAGCCTCCCGCTCGTTCCCATTCGTCTCCAAGGTTATGGGAGTCGACCTCATTGAGCTGGCCACCAAGGCGATCATGGACCTCCCATTCGAGGCATATGCACCAACAACGATCGTACCCGGAACCGTCGGTGTCAAGGTTCCCCAGTTCAGTTTCTCTCGACTTTCTGGAGCCGACCCGGTCTTGGGTGTCGAAATGGCTTCTACGGGAGAAGTAGCTTCATTCGGAAGAGATAAGTATGAGGCTTACCTCAAGGCATTGGTCTCCACTGGCTTCAAGCTCCCAAAGCGTAACATCCTTCTATCTATTGGATCTTTCAAGGATAAGAATGAGATGCTTCCATCGGTGAAGAAGCTCCAGGCTCTGGGCTACAAGCTTTTTGCCACTGCTGGCACCGCAGATTTCCTCATGGAGCATGGCATTAGAGCTCAGTATCTCGAGATTTTGGCCGAGGGGGATGAGCAAAAGTCGGAATACTCCCTGACGCAGCATCTTGCGAACAATATGATTGATCTTTACATCAATCTGCCATCCAGCAATCGCTACAGAAGACCTGCGAACTACATGTCAAAGGGTTACAAGACTCGCAGAATGGCCGTGGACTACCAGACTCCTCTTGTTACCAATGTCAAGAACGCCAAGATCCTCATCGAGGCCATTGCAAGACATTATGACATGGAAATCACCACCCGTGATTACCAGACCAGCCACCGAACGGTTGTTCTCCCAGGCCTCGTTAACATCCAAGCTTTCCTTCCAGGCGTCGCCAGCGCTGGAAGCAACGATCTCCAAACCGTGACCGAGGCATCCATTGCCGCTGGTTTCACCATGATCAGAGTTATGCCCGTTGGTTTGGATAACTGCATCACCGACTCGAGGACCTTAGACATTGCACAGGCCAACAGCAAGCAAGGCGCAAAATGCGATTACAACTTCTCTGTTGCTGCGACGTCTTCCAACTCCGAGCAAATTAGCTTGATCGCTGGAGAAGTTGGCTCGTTGTTTATCCCATTCAACCACCTCAACGAGAATATCAGCAAGGTCGCAGCTGTTACTGCTCACTTTGACTCTTGGCCAACTTATAAGCCAATCATCACCGATGCCAAGGTGACCGACCTTGCCTCGATCCTGCTCCTCGCCAGTCTACACAGCAGGAATGTTCATGTCACAAATGTCACCACCAAGGAGGATATTAGACTCATCGCCATGAGCAAGGACAAGGGTCTCACTGTCACCTGTGACGTTTCTGTCTACTCTCTATTCGTTTCTCAGGTTGAGTATCCTGGTTGCTCTTTCTTGCCATCGGGCCCAGATCAAGCCGCTCTTTGGGAGCATTTGAGCACCATCGACGTCTTCTCCATTGGAAGTGTCCCATACCAACTTGCCACTGCTGTTGGTGAGAAGGCCACACCAGCAGTCGGGATTTCAGATGCCCTCCCTCTTCTGTTCTCCGCCGTTGCCGACGGAAGGTTGACTGTCGACGATATCAAGACTCGTCTTCATGATAACCCAGTCCGCATCTTCGAGCTCCACGAGCAAGTCGGTGCGTCCGTCGAAGTGGAGATTGATAGGCCTTACGCAAAGACTGCTGGCCCAGTCTGGTCTCCATTCGTTGGCAAGGTTCTCCGTGGAGCCGTTCAAAGAGTTATTTTCAACGATAAGACGGCCTGCCTCGATGGTGAGCCCTGCGAAGGGGGACCACAAGGCAAGGATATGTCTTCGCATGTTCTTGTCCAGGTGCCACCATCTCCCGCTGTCAAGGGCATCCAATCACCGCTCCTCAGCCCGATGGTAGAGGCTACTGATCGCTCAAAGGCACGCCGCACTTCCTCGCTACTGGGTCAACAGCCCGGCCCGCGAGCATTTAGCCGCCAAAGAGCTCTTGAGGGTTCGGCACTTGCCAATGTACCATCAAAGACTGGACCAACTGAGGAATACGGTGTTCCATTGTATCCCCAGCCATCTATCTCGCCATCTTTGCAGTCGCTGCTTGCCCGCTCGCCATTCAAGAACCAGCACATCCTTTCCGTTAAGCAGTTCACTCGCTCTGACCTCCATGTGCTGTTCACCGTTGCACAGGAGATGCGCCTGGGTGTTCAACGCGAAGGTGTCCTCGACATTCTGAAGGGACGCGTTCTGTGCACCATGTTCTACGAGCCTAGCACCCGTACCTCTACCTCCTTTGACGCTGCCATGCAACGTCTTGGAGGCCGCACCATTGCAATCTCTACCGAGCACTCTAGCACTGTCAAGGGTGAGAGCCTCCAGGATTCCCTGCGCACTCTCGCATGCTACGGTGACGCAATCGTACTCCGCCACCCAGAGGAGAACTCGGTTGATATCGCAGCCAAGTACTCCCCCGTCCCAGTCATCAATGGCGGTAACGGAAGCAAAGAGCACCCTACTCAAGCATTCCTCGACCTGTTTACGATTCGCGAGGAGCTCGGCACTGTCACTGGCCTGACAATCACGTTCACGGGAGATCTGCTCCACGGCCGCACTGTCCACTCGCTGTGCAAGCTGCTGCAATATTATGACGTACAAGTCCAGCTTGTGTCGCCTCCTCAACTTGCGCTCCCAGCCGAGATCCGAGACATGCTCAAGGCATCTGGCCAGCTCGTCAAGGAGTCTACGGAGCTCACTGCGGATATCGTGGCGAAGAGTGATGTGCTTTACTGCACTCGTGTCCAGAAGGAGAGATTCGCTGACCTCGCCGAGTACGAGAGACTCAAGGATACATTCATCATTGATAACAAGACCTTGAGGGCTGCAAAGCCAAGCATGGTCGTCATGCACCCGCTTCCAAGGAACGCCGAGGTTGCGGGAGAGGTGGACTTCGACCAGCGCGCTGCGTACTTCAGACAGGTAAGTCACATTCCTCGATCCTACAGGCTACACAAAATACTGACTACTGTTGTGCAGATGAGATACGGATTGTACTGCCGAATGGCGCTGTTGGCGCTTGTTATGGCTCCATAAATGAGAGAGGATCTGGTTTAGTTGACCGTTTCTCAACGTTTACAGACTGAATTTTGCGAGAATTTGTTCTATAGATTGCACGAGGCGGATTTTTATTTGCATTTCACTTGGCGTAGCTAGGCGGAGGTCGTAGATTTTAAAAAGTACTGCATTTTTAAATAATGATGGGACGTGGTGTAAATGGGTCGTTTGAAGTATATACACTTCGGTTGTATTTTATGGGTTGGGTTGGGGTGTGTGTTGCGTGTTGTGTGTATATATGTGTTTATACCAATATGTATATATTTTCATCTTTATTATGTATATGTATATGTTTATGTATATGTAATTGAATTCATTGAATCTATTCTCGTTTCTTATGCAATGTGCTTGTACAGTGTTGTTCATAATCTCAGCCGAGTCGTCGTCTCCACCCCCAAGGTTGACATCTGCCCCATAAATGAAGGAGTACGTGCACGGGCCCGCCGCCGCTCTCACGATGCGGAAACAACGCCCAAACAGATATTTCAATAATGGAATGTAGCACCGTCCCCAAGTCGGAAATCGAAGTTCATTCGCAAGAAATTGACAGCTACTTTGGATCATATGGCATACGGACCGGACCCAGTGTTCACTATGTGACAATTGCAACTAGCGTTTTTGATGATGACACAATATGTCGTCCGTACTTGCTCATACCTCAAATGTCGTCCGCACTTGCTCATACCTCAACTGCCTCGACTTTCCAAACAAATGATGGACCAGAATGGGAGTGATCTGCTAGACGGTTCCTTGGCATCCGAGCTCTCATATGAGTCGTTGCCATCCGTACAGATGACATGGCATCCGACGACTATCGACGTGCTCAGTTTAGAGAAAGTCAAGTGGTACCGTTCTGTAGTCCACGAAGTAATGTGTTCTGGCCTTTCAGCTATTTGCCAGCTATTTGCAAAATTGCGTGTTTCGACTGGCAAATCCCTGCAACCCAGCATGAGACCTACACATATTCAGTGATAGAAGAGTACCGCGAACCCGACGATCCGGTCATCGCTCCTGTCTTCTTAGGCAACGTGACGGAGAATGGGCGAATGATTGGGATACCATTTAAGAAATTGAAAGGCGACTTTGCAACGGTGGATGATCTGCCGACATGCAGAATAACCTGGAATGATTTTCATCTCATGAATATGGTTCATGGAGATGTCAATCGCTACAATTTCGTTATTGATCGATTCAAGGATCCTGTTCATGTGCGGCTCGTAGATTTCGAACATGCGGAACCATATGAGAAATCAAAGGTGCTTGAAGAGCTCTAGTCATTGCTGCTGGAGATGGTAGAAACTACTGGGAGAGGTGGCCCGGCTATAAAAACTAGTAGTGTTTGAAACCACTTATTGCCATGCTCCTGCTGGGACGACTGGGTGTTTTTGGGGTGATGACGAATATGAGTGGTCTACGTGTGGTAATTAGGATGGTCCCTACATATGTGGGCTGTTTAGTTGGCTAATACTTGGCATTCCGTTCGGTCCGTTTTAATTCTACTTGCCTATGCTGGGTTAAATGAGTACCAGCCATAGAATGTCTCACTTCTGGTACAGTATATCCGCCGTTTAATCGTCACGATTACGTCGGTCACCTCCAACTCAAACCAAGGCAAGAACCGTACCCTTCAATCCGGGTAAGATGCCGTTTCTCAATGAGAATGCAGAGTGAGATCCAAAAGCTGTAGTTTTATGTTTTCTATTAACTTCAAACCAACAGAATTATATTTCTAACATTGCCCACATCCAGCATTATTAAATCCAAATTACACAACTTAAACATCCCATATTCTCTTACTTGACCTATTTAAGACATGAATCCAGCCTTACCATCCTTGTTGGTGTCCTTCATGGGGTTCAGCTTGTCGATGAGGCTGGGCTTCTTTCCCTGCTGGTAACCCTCCTCGCCTCTTGCACCGCTGCTGCTCTCTCCGCTTCTCTGTCCGGTCAGCTTGTTAACGCCGGGAATCTTGCTTGATGCGCCCTGGGCAGCTGAGAGAGCTCCGCCACCAGATCCAGCGCCTGCACCTGCGCCAGCGCCAGCGCCAGCGCCGCCGAGTCCGAGTGCGCCGGCTCCGGCTGCGGCAGTGCGGCTCTTGCTAGAGGAGTCGTAATCGCGCTGTTGAGTAGAGCTGGTGGTGTCGTACTGGCTGCGCTGCGTAGAGCCAGTGGTGTCATACTGGCTGCGCTGCATAGAGCCAGTGGTGTCATACTGGCTGCGCTGTGCCTTGGCTGAGCTTGAGGGCTCATAGCGTCCAGAAGTACCGTAGTCATACTCTTCATTGTATCCAGATCTTCCGCCGCCACCGCCGCTGGTGCCACCGAGGTTGCTGCCAGTAACAGTGGTGGTGCCGTGGGCACCTGGACCACCTAGGACGTTGTTGTGCTTGGAGTCGGTGACAGCATCGTCAATGGAGCGCGGAGCACCACTGAAGGAGTCAACACGCTCCTCACGGCCAGAGAGGGTGCCTCCCTGGCGCTGGAACTCAGCGAGCGTCACTTCTGGAAGAGATGAGGCGGAGTGGTGCTTGGCCTCATTAATGTGAATCTCGTGGATAGGGAAGGTGTTGTGGATAACATGGGGCTCGAGGATATCCCTCTCGACAACAGGCTGGATAGTCTCGTGAACATCTATCCTTATTAGTATGGACTTAGGCCGCAAAAGGCCGGTCTTCATTTTACTTACGGTGATGGATATGCTCTCCAGCAACTGTGGGACCAGTCGAGGATGTGGTGCGAGTCTCGGCAACATCGCGAGTGTTACGGAACTGGTTGCGCTCGGCGGCGAGACGCTCAAGTACGTGCTTCTCATTACCATGCTTGATCTCATGAGTCTCGACCGGAGCGATGTTGGTCTCATGGGTCTCTGGTAAGATCTCCTGGTCGCGGACAGGCTGGATCGAGATATGGTGGTGGTCTTGGTGGACCTCCCTGTCAATGATCTTCTGTCTCTCCTCGTGGTTGGTTCTTTGGATATGCTCCTTTATGACGGCGGGGTTAATGGTCTCATGGACCGTTGTGTCGGCTTCGCCATCTCTTCCCAGGAAGGAGGTGATGGTCTCCTTGGTCTTGCCGGTGGGGTCACCGTGGCTGGTGCGGTGGGAGCTGGACTGAGTATCGAGCTGCATCTTGTTCTTGGACGTGCTGAATTGGGTGTTTTGATTTGAAACGAATATGGATTTAATGAATCAGAATATGTGGAGGAGAGGACCTGATATAAGAAAATAGGCGTCCGTGGAGCTTTCTCCTGGCCAAGGATAGTGCATTATTCATTAACGCCCCTGGCTTTGGGGTAGTACTAATGCGGAGAAATAGACTAAGTCATAGGGACGTTTTAAAGATATCATGATGACGACAGGAAGGAATAAGGAGAGAATAACGGTGAGGAGCATGTCCAAACAAGCTGCTAGCTGTATTCCAAACTAAAACCAACTTAAGAACAACGCGAACCAAGGTTACAGTGAGACATCGGTGCACTCACATCTTGTAATCTACTCTAGGATTTCAAGTTTTCAAAGGGAACGCCGAAACTCCCCAGAGACACAATAAATTTATGCAAGTTGGGCCAAACTGTGGGAGTAATTCCCGTGACTCCAAGGGTGCGGTCTAATTAAGGTCGAGGACATATTCCGGATGCGGTTAGATATTGGCATTGTTATGCAGGGCTCATCATGTGACTAGACGACTCCAGCTGAGAAAACGCAGTGTTTATCGACATCAAGACCAGAATATCTCTGCGCTCCAAAAAAATTCAACATCTCTCATCATCAACAGCTCTGTGTCGGTTACGCATTGCAACAAGTCTAATACTTACACTAAACAGGTTTTTGAATTGTGGGTACGCCCCTTTCGAGGACAATTGAGCCAGACAGAGCTAATGTCAACCATACATCTCTACCAATTGACCTAGCCTAGTCCTCGCCATATCCAAGTTCCATGATGGGGTTCAGTTAAGGGCACTACTGGTTTTGATTGGGATGAGCTACTAGCCGCTAATTATGGCCCTTAGATGTTGCAAGAGCTCAAGAACCGGACGAACCATCGCTTGTTCTGGCGCTGACCATCACCCGCTAATCCGATGACGCATGTCCCTTCATGATCTATCTGAAATGATATATACTGACGACATTGTTCGATCTAAATGAAAGCCCTCTTTAAAAATGCCCTATCATTGTGATGATATCTAGCATCTAATGTACAATGTCCATATTTTACAAATGCTCCCATCATGTGATCTTGTGTGAATGCCCATAAACCCGAACGACTCCTGCCAGTTATCACTTCTCCACTACATCTCGCCATAATTCCAATTCTCTTGGCAACTTGAAGTTTTACGAAATAATCTGCTTGAATATACGAACATGTCGTCGGAAATCCCAGTCAGATCATACCTTTCAGGTAGCGGAAGCGCCGACAGATATCCGGGGCCTACAGCCACCACTGCCACATTTACGTCAGATCAGTCGCCATATTCAAAGAGGACGGATGGAGGTGCCTCAGCAGCGGCAATGGCCGCGATATCAAAGCAGTCTTCCACATCAGAAAGATCCAATGCCCCGACTCCAATTTCAGTGAATAAATATCGACCTCGCCAAACCCCTCTTACACCGCCAATCTCGCCAACTCGGGCTTCCGAGCAAACTGTGAAGGGTCCAGAAAACCAATCATGGCCCGTTGAGAAGTACTTCACTTCTCCGAGGAAACCCCCTTCACCACCACGCCATGAGTTGAATGGTATGTACACTTTGCAGGTCCGCTCTCACAAATCTCTAATAATTTATAAGGCCAGGAATCAGAGTCTAAATACCACATCAATAGCAACAATATTGTATTTCCAAAGACCCTGCGGCACCAACAAGAAACGGAGGCCTCTCCTACTGAATCTTCAACAAAATTAGGGTTCCTCAGAAGGTCTTTGGCCGGAAAGAGGCAGACTTCTCCATCACCATCTCGAGTGTCCCGAGACGAATTCAACGGTACGTATATTCCGTCGTATAACGGTACGGGAATATATTAACTAAGCTATAGCCTCCGAACCTGCGTCTACTTACCACACTGCCAGTAATAAGATATCATTTCCAAAGACGCTGCGTCACCAGCAAGAACAAGATGTGTCTCAAGTTGAAGCATCATCAGCTCAGCACGCTGAATCCCAACCTTCAAAACAAGGATTTTTCAGGTCTTTAACTACAAAGAGGCAGCAAGCTCGGCCAGCTTCACCGGGCGGCCTATACGGTAAGTGAAATTCCACAAGTGATTATGATCATTCTAATTATATCTTAGACGAGGAGGAAGAACCCAAGTATCACAGAGAGAGTAAGAATATCGTATTCCCGAAAACGTTGCGGCAACCAATTCAGGAGCAGGAGAAGCCTTCGAGAGCTTCTCAGACCAGGGGAATGGCACCAAGTCCGCCTAGTAATAGAGAGCCTCAAATTTCGGAACCAAGGTCCATGTTTCAAGGCAACACGGAGCGTGTTGGAGGCATACAGCAACAGCCACGTTCACCAGAAGGTTTCCGAACATCCCCTTCTCTCGGTAGGCAAACTGGGTCCCCTGCCATGGGTAGGCACACTGGGTTAGCAAACAAGACATTGCGACGCTCTAGAACGCAACAGCAGCCACAGTCAAGACGTCAGTCTTCAAGTAGCTATGCGCCCCTTTCGGGAAAAAGCCTCCGACCAGATGAATCGAGGGGTCTAGGGCCGAGGTCATACATGCAACCAACACCTCGCCAAACTCCACGGCCTATTAGCATAGGAGAAACAAGGCAATCATACGAGCAATTCCAAGAGAGAGAAAGGCGTCCTCGCGCCACACCAGAAATAAAGCCATCGGCATACGAGCAATTTCAGGGAAGAGAGACTCGTCCTCGTCCAACACAAGAAATCAATCCATCTGCATACGAGCAATTCCAAGAAAGAGAGACTCGCCCACGCGCCACACCAGAAATAAAGCCGTCATCATACGAGCAATTTCAAGGAGGGGAGGTTCGTCCTCGCACCACAGTTACAACAGATGTCCGAACTACCCAACTTCCAGGTATGCCTTTTTCCCAACTTAGAATAACCATTGTTAACAAGTATGCAGCTGTCACGCATGAACATGTTAAGCCAACGGAACATCATATTAACAGCAAGGAATACACTCGGGAAATCCACAACCATGATGTGTACAATCGCATTCTACCAGTTAGAGACACAGAGGTTCTCCCTGCTAGACATTATGCTCCTTCTCCAACAGATGCGGGGAAGCTGGTTGAAATCCCCGCTCCAGTTGAGAAGCGTGGTGTTGCTCAGGGTCTAGTAGCCCCGATCAGTATGGATATGGCAAGCAACGAAGAATGCACTAAAGATGTTTCGGGAAAATATCATGACCCGACCGACAATACAATTCCATTTCCCTCTGTTACACATCAACCAGAGGCGGCTGCCCTTTCTCGACAACATAACCTTGAGATGGAGGAGCAAGGGCGTCAACTAGTAAGCGAGAACAGTTACACTTTGCCTGACGGTACTGTGCGGACGGAGAGTGTATGGCGATATCGACCTGCGGTAAAAACTCCAGCACAGGAAGTTACTGAGACTATTACGCGTACACCGGCTACCCAACGAACCGAGCCGCCCACTGTGGCTGATAGGGGCAGTCAGAAGACTGCTACGAGCCGCGCCACTCAACAGTCGGGCTACACCATTGGGAAAGGCGTGCAAGAGCAGTTCCATCCATCCGTCGTTTCCGAATGGGACCAAATGTCAAAGCCCAGCCCCTCTCCTAGTGCAAAGGCGCAAGCAGCGCGCCGCTATGCTCGAGGTATTTCAGATGAGGTTAATGTTCGAGATTACCCACAAGAAAAGGGGCAACGTACCGAAACTGAGCCAGTGAGCCAGCGTCCTGCTCGGCCATCACCATCTCGCGCCAGTCCAAAGCCCAGTAACCAGCCTTCATTGCTTGCTGCCATTACTGGCACCGTCCTGCCACAAAAGACGGTTCATCATGGGACGCCGCAGCCCCCAGGCCAATTCGAAGATCTAGATAGTGGTTCGGAATACAGCTCAGCACCATCTGAGCAACCCACTCCCACAGTTACTGCTGAAAGGGAAGAATCTAAACGCAGGCGTTCAGGAGAGTTGCTCCCTGGTGGAATCTGGCGCCGGCATTCTCTTGTCATCCCAGCGGGCATTGTAAAGAATGGGAACTCGCTCATGGGGGCTGGAATGCTAATGGCGGACCGCGACAAGGAAGAAGAGTTAGCCAGGCACCGCCTCATCAAAGCTTCGAAGGCCGAAGCGGATCGAGTCAGGGTCCTAGAAAGAGAGGCACCAAGCGCCCAGAATAAGCATGAGATGGAAAAATTGAGAAGGCGTAAAACTGAGGAAAGGGAACGGGAGGCTAGCCTCAACCAGGATATCCAAAAACTACTTGCAGCCGAGGCGACGTTGGAACAAGAGAGTGCTGGAGCAAGTAGGCTTGATCAAGGGGTCAGCAGGCTTGAAAGGCAGGCCGATGAAATACTCAGGGAAGAGGACGAGCTTGAAGCCGAAATTGATGAAAGTAAACGTCGCCGCATGTCCCTCCTCAGAGAGGCAGAGTTAGAGCACCAAAAGGCTCAGGCACTCCAAGGACCCAAACAAAAAGGGCAGCAAGAGACCGGACCCAGTGTTCTGCAGGCTCACAGACGTCGACGCTCGAGCCTCCTTCACCATGCCGATAATGAGCAGCAGAGAACAATTGGACTTCAACAGGAAAAAGACGATACTTTGGCAAAGATGGACCAAAGAGACGCCAAGGCTAGAGAAGATCTTGATACTGCGCTAGACGAAGCCGTACTTGCGGATGAAGAACGAAAAGAAGAGGTACAGGTAAATAAGTTTCTCGGCGACGAGATCGACAAGCAAATGCAAAGAGAAAATCTAGCAAAGCAAAAGCAGGCAGAAACTAGCTTCGACTCTCAGGGCTACACAGGCTATGGTTCAAGGCAACAGGACACAGCGCAGGACGATGGGTGGACCGAGGTTGTGAAACCAAAGCATGCCAAAGGACACGGGACCCAAAAATTTCCTTCCCCGCGTCAGAATGGTTCAACAAATCATAACGGACAGGCAAAGAAGAAAATAGTTACGGCTCAACAGAAGCATTCCAGTCCGCCGACGAGCCAGTTGCCTCAGCCACCGGGAAACGTGGGTACAGGATACGGGGCGTCTGGGGGTAGTAGCAGCTCCCACCCACGTAGCTGGGCCAATATTGCCGCATCTAAGCCTACTTGAAAATGGAGCGGGTGAAGGGTGAAGAAGAGAAAAAGGTAAGTGAATGAGGAGGAGCAAAAAATAAAAAGACTTCATAGTGTATTATTCATACTATATTTCAAATCTATTATATAAAATAATATCGAAGACGTGAGGATAATGTTTTTATTTGGTACTTTTCTTCAATTATAAATATAACGAATGATTTAATTAGGTAGATAGAAAACATACTTCCCAACCCCCATATGATATCGTAACTGCATCCCATATCCCCCCAAAAAGATTCATTCCTCCTGTTAAGTATTCCATTCAACGCCAGTCCCGCTGCCGTGAGGCTATCGTATCCATATAACTCGTCGATCCTTACATTGACACAAGCCCCTTAATGCTCTTAAACCCTACCGGCCCGCCCTTCTTGTCCTTTTTATTGTGTGTTGGACTTTGCGATCCTGCTTCCGCTTCACCCTCTCTTTCTTTTTGTCGTTCTTTTTCCTTCTTCTCCCTTTCTTTCCGTTCCTTCAGGCCAGAGTTCTGTACGCCACCTAATACAATTTGTTAGCTTTCATAAATCAGCCGAAAAATACGTTAAACGGTGCTCACCTCTTCCATATACCCGACGCTCACTGGTGGGCTTAGGCTTCGGCATCTCCGCTTCAGCACCATTGTCCAGACTATCACCTTTGAATAGTGATCTTGGGTCACTATGGCCACTACTGACTGTCCTCGTTGGGATCATCATAGACCCCGTGGCTGACATTTTTCTCTGTTCATCAGGCGAGAAACTGCGTTGACGACTGCCATCATCGGCCCCTCGATGGCCTAGTCTCTGTGGGTCCGCGCTGCCCCTCCGCGGCTGTCCATGTGGCATATTTCGAGTGTCGGTTGGGCTACGACTTTCAAAGCTCTCAATTTCGTCGGAATCGCCCAGTAAAGGGCCGGGGGTGCTATGCTGTTCCTGCAGCCTCAAGTAGTCTTCCTGCAAACTAGTATACCGCCGTAGGAGATGCGTGTGCGCCTTATGCGCCTCAGTGAGACGCAATTTGGACGCTGCCAGCGCACTATCAAGCATCATCTTGAAATTCTTAGTCGCCGTGCTATGCGCATTCTGTGCAACGTCTTTCATATGAAGTTTCAGATCCTCAATCTCCGCGGCATTAGCACGTTTCGTTTTGAGTAGTTCTTCCTCACGTGCAGAGAGTTGCATGTTGAGAAGCTCGATTTTCGTATTCGCAATTTCTTCCCGTGCTTTAACATCCTCCATCTCACTCTCTTGATTTTGGAATTCGCGGAGGTGCTCAGTCAAGCGATCAACATCTGAACGGAGTTTTTCTAGGTCGCCCAGCTCGATCTTAATCGCCTGGAGTTGCCGACTAGATTCCATCTCTCGTGCTTCACTTTTGATGACTAACTGTTTCAAGTCCTCGCTGTTTTCTTTTGATTCTTGGAGATCGCGCCGCAGGAGGTCACCCTCAAGAACCCATTTCTTTTGCTCCTCTTTCACTGCGCGAAGTTTTGCTGCGAGATCTTGTTCCCACTTCTTTGATTGGGCTCTACTTTTGTCGGATTCCTTCTTGGTTTGCGTAGTAAGGTTCTTGGCCTCCTCGAGCTTGCCCTTCAGAATTTTGTTGGCGTTAATCAGATTTTGGGTTTCGGCTTCGACGGTCGCTTCACGAACTTGCATCCGGCGAAGCTGGCCAATGTGCGATAGATGCTGCTGCTTGAGGTATCGCTCAAAGTTAAGATCATTGCGCAAAAGCATGATTTCACGGCGGAGGAATGCCATGTTAGTGGTGTCCCCCAGAGACGGTCTCAATGATGGCGAGCGAGGGGGCAATTGTGCCAGAGACTGCAGATATGTATCAACGTTGGTCGAGGAATCCGTATTTCCTCCCATCGAAGATAAAGTGGTAGAACTATCATTTGGTAGCGACTGGTGCAAACCTCGGTGGAGTGACTGCTGAGAATTGAGGATATCGTGCAACGGCGACATTCCACGCTGATTTAAAGCCCCGGGGCTGTCAGAACGCATGTCATGGATTTGATTCGATGCCATATGAACATCAGAAGATACCGAGGGATTTGTCCTCAAAGATAACCGTGCCAACGCACTCAATTCAGGTGGGCCATCGGTAGACATGTTGTGCCGCCGGCCTGAACTTGGTGTTTCATGTGAGGTCCGTTGGGTTATCAATGCTTCTTCGGAGTCTGTCTGGGTAAGCAGCATCTGAGCTGGAATATCTTGGTTGCTGTCACGATTTGGCAGACTGGAAAATCTTGTCATAGCCGGGATGCTATTCGATCCGTGATAGACAGGCACACAGAGAGACATGCAAAAGGTGACCACATCAGATGCAGCGCTGTTCATCCATCGATGGGCATCCGTAAGCTCGGACTCGATGGTTAGAGAAAAAAAGTTGGGGTGGAGTAAATGCAATTCTCTGAACGGCTCAGATCGCTTGCGAATTTCGTTGGGCTCCACGTCGATATCATCTGCTCCTGGGAAGTTGGCGTGTCGGAGATATCGGCTCGGCTTTCTAATGTAACTCATGAAATTGATAGGATACAGTCCGTACAAGAATGTGAAATAGTGTAACAATTCGGGTAATGTCTCGTCGTCCGATTGGAAGGAATATGACAGCTTCTCCCATGGGACCTTCTCTTCTTTCCCCCTTTCGGATGATTCGGAGTTCTCGTTCTGCTCGTTAGAATCTAGCCTTAACCTTGGGGACAAGGCTCTCTCTCTTTCCCAAAATAACATGCGGGTATAAATATTAAATAGCGAGGGGAGGTGCTTCCCAGTCGACACAGGGATATGTGGTAAGACCATAGTCAAAGCTGTCATTGCCAGAGCAACAACAGTAGTTGATGTGTCGATTTGCAAACAGCGAAGGAGGTTGTCGAATAGAGGGGTTTGCAAAAGCAGATGTAAATGCGGCGGGCCATGGCGAATAAACTCGCTGAGTAGAGATAAAACCTGGCCACGGTGCTCTCGTTTCACAAAGTACTTGTCTATAGCGGCTAAGAAGATCTACCATGCAGTCAGCAGCTGTCACAATGCTATGGCAAGAGACGCGGTTGGGTATCTGACCTGAGGTCTCTTCTGTCCAAACGCCAGGAGGAGGGTTTTAATCTGCTGATCCAAATAGTGCGCCATGGCATCTGCTTCGGTGGTCGCAACTCTAGACTGATTAAGCCATACTCCCAAGACATTGTCTGATAGCATGGTGCATGTTTCTCGTACTGCCTCAATCCTCGCGTCGTCACCGTCGTCGGCCTCGAATAGCAAAACGTCGAGCAGAAGCTGTCGAGTCTCTCTTGCCAATCCCTTTCCGTCCCCAATATTTCCCAAAACCGGCACTACAAATACCTCCCACCATTGTGACCATTGAGCTGCACTCCTGATGGCGGGTATCAACTCGCGTAAAACGGCGATGAAGATCGAGTAGCGATCGGCCTTATCCTGCGTTTGTTTTTGCCAAATCGACAGCAGCTCCTCCTGCAGCTTTTGCGAATCTGCATCCTCAATTGGTAGGTGCTTATCCAGGTATGCTTGAATATGGTCGATCAGGTCATTCGACAGAGGAAGAGCACCACTCGAGACCTGGTTAGAGATCGACTTCACGACATCTTTCAAGGACCTAGAGAACCCGTTAGCATCGCTCCCACAACTAGATCAAGCTCATATCCTGACATACCCAGACGACATCCTAGTTATGGACCCGGTGACTGGCCTAGGTCAACGATGATAAGGCAATTCCAACGGACAGGCAGTTGTGAGGCTCTTGTTGGCAGGCGGCTCCCGTCACGGCGGAGGCGAGTTATGACATTTGGCGCTGTATAGATCGTCGTTCAGAGAAAGATTTGGTTAAATGTTGCTACTATCACAGTCGTGGAGGAAGTTTGCGAGATCTTTGGGTTGTGCAGCCTTGCGGAAGGGTTAATGTTGTTGCGTTAATCTACGGTCTTCGTCGTTTTACTTGGTACAGCACAAAAGATAAGGACGTGATACATGGCTAATCGCATCATATGCTCTTATCTTTTACAGAGACCGTTATCTCACATGTTCCGCGAAGTACACTATTCGTACCTATATTCATCTATTCTTCATCCATGAACGCGATAACGATATTTGCTTCTTCTGGAATACATAAATATGAAATCTGATCAAAACCTAGCCAGGTATTCCACGTCACACATCCCTGGGATGCTTATGTAATGAAGTGGGCGTCATTCAAATGCATCCACTAGCCGAGTCCTCTTTGGGAACTGACCTTCGAGCCTCGGCAACATCATCAGCCTCGTGTGAACGACGGGCCCGCAAATGCCGTTACACTTCTCTGTTTCCCAATCCAACCACCATTCCTCCAACAATCACTAAACACCTCCTCCCGATGCTCCAAAATGGAGTTTATGTCGGCCCTTCAGGGCACCTTCGATGACCACAAACCTTCGCTTTTTGAGCTCCTCTCCGAACAACAACTCGCCTCTCTCATCCCGCCGTCACTCCGCTACCTCCTCACCATCGCCACCCACCGTCACCCACGATACCTCCTGCGTGTCCTCAACTCCTTCGATGAATTATATGCATTATGCATGCTCATTGTTGAACGACATTTTCTGAAAACACACGGCGGTGGATTCACCGAGAACTTCTATGGTCTCAAACGTGAGAGGGCCCTACGGGGCGAGGTGCCGCGCGCACAGGTCGGCGCACCAGCCCTCGTGAGAGAATCTCTGAAGCTCACCGAGAGAGATATATGGAAGAACCTAGCTGTGATGGTTGGATTGCCATATTTGAAGGCGAAGCTCGACGAAAGCTACGAAATCAATGCGCCGCGAGCACTCCTCGGCTCGGCATATACGCAGATGCCGCAAAACCCAACACTCAAACAGCGCTTTATGCATTATTACCGCTGGTTCTTACGGAATATATACCCCAGCGTAAACGCTGCATATTACTTCTCCATGCTGGCATTTAATCTGGCATACTTGTTCGACAACAGCCAGTTCCACTCACCATTCATGTGGCTTATTGGCACACGAATGAGGCGCCTTGGAGAGGCGGATTACAGGGCCATCGCCGCACTGAATGATCCACCAAAACGAGGACCAGGCGCCAGGCCAGGAACGACGTCGATATTCAGCCCGAGGACGCTATACCCGAGGTTATTATCGAGCATGAGCATACTGCTGCCAACGAGCATATTCGCACTGAAGTTTTTGGAATGGTGGTATGCATCCGATTTTGCGCGACAGCTAAGCAAGAAAGCCAGCGAAAGCTTGGAGCTGCCACCGCCCATAATTTCTGGGATCAATACTGTGGCCCTTGGGCGGAAGACACCACCCACTTCGTCTAGTGCGGACAAGGCAAAGACAGAGGAGACCTCTGATGTTCCCGAGAACCCACCGATTGCATCGTTATCACTGCTGCCGATCTTTACCGTCCAACTTCCGGAGAGCTCAGATTTATGTCCTATTTGCGAAGAGGATGTTGAGACGCCAACAGCATGTCCGACCGGGTTCGTGTACTGCTACACGTGTATACATAAGTGGGTTAATGGAGACCATGAAAAACAGGAGGCATTTATGGCCGGTAAAGAAGGGAAGTGGGAAAGTGGCCAGGGCCGGTGCGCCGTCACTGGGAGGAGGGTGTTGGCTGGAACCGATGGGTTGAGAAGGGTGATGGTATAGAACTTGCTGCGATAGAATTCGCGGAACCACTCGTATATTTCCCCAGCGATAGGAGTTTGGGCTTGATGATATATTATAAGAAGGGGTATATATGGCATTATGTAGTATATTTTTACATCGTCACAGTTGCATATATGGGCCATTGCACGTGATTCACAGTTTTTGTAGCTGTACAACAGTACCTTAGATATTGGCAGACCAATTTCCCATTAATATCAATGCCAGAACTTACTTCCGGCAGCTAACTTATATATTTCTAAGTTATTTGCGCTATTTTTCGTAGTATCACATGGTGGTTGGCGAGGCTGAAAATCCCAATAACTAAGCGCGCCGCCGCGGCTAAAAAATCCCAAGCGCGGCCATCTCTGGATCTCAGGACCTCAATCCATCCGAATCCATCCTTACTCAACATCACCACAATGGCGACATCAGCCGCTAAACTTGCACGGCCACTGCGCCTAGGCACGAAGCCTGTCTTCCTGTCAGTTCTCGTCCCTCCAACAGAGAGTCACAACCCATACTGACCATTTTCTTCTTTTAGGCCAAACTTCACCATCACCCTCACCCGCAATCCCCCTCAAACTCCCGCGACCCACGCCTCCTTCATTGTCCCTCTCAATCTCAACAAGCTCGATCTCCGCGACTATCTCTTCAATGTCTACTCGGTACGCGTCCTGGGCGTACGCTCATACATCCAGCAGCAAAAAGTGCGACAAGACAAGCCCGGAGCCCGACGCCCGGCACAGCGCAAGTGGTACCGTCCGCGGGCCATCAAGAAGATGATTGTGGAGATGGAGCAGCCATTTGCGTGGCCAGAGGAGACGACGGATCTGGGAGCGTGGGACAAGGTCACCTATGATGCGGCGAAGAAGGAGCAGAAGTCGGATCAGGAGATGATGGGCCCGGAGGCTAGGAAGAAGCCCAGCCGGGATAGGGAGAGCATTGCGGAGCAGGCGGCGAGATTATTGGAGGGGAAGGATGCGTGGAAGTCGAAGGATGAGTGGGAAGATATTGGAGATGCAATGGAGGTGGAGAAGGATGTTGTGCTGCCAAGGGAATAGGGGCCGTGGTAGAAATGACGCGGACGGACGGCATTGTTGTATTATAAGTATTATATGGGAGCATGTGTAATTCTATGTTCATGAAGTATCGAATACGCAATATCTGATTGCATACACTATCGTACATATTTTTGCGAGTCCAAGTTCGTGAGCTTGTGGTATCGTGGTATCGCATGCTAACTCTCCTCATCTCTCAGTCCGCAGTATCACATGTTCTTCCTCCTGGTTAGCATTGGCACATTCAGTCCAATTCTCTAACCGCTGGAACTTCAACGCTTCATTACCCCATGCCCAGCTGTGTGCCGTGAGGTTTCGTGCAAAAATCTCAAGGCAACGCAATGGAACCGTTGAATTAGGAAGCAGCGGTTGAAAGAGAGCCTTTAGATTTGGCTTTCTTGAGTGCATATCTGGCACGGCGATTATTACTCGGCGTTTGACCGGCGTGGACTGAACACATGGCCGTTCTTCTGACATCGCAGGCCTGTAGACTCCCGCCGTCTCATCGGAGATTTCGTCGAGCTCAATTTTAGGACCAGCCTCGCATTGATTCATATTCACCTCTTTCGTGCGGACCTTCCGCCCAACGAGCAGAATCTCAAAAGGCTTCCTCCACGTTCCATCAATTGGAGACATAGGGTCCCCATCTGCTGTGATTTTTAGCCACACCCATTCCTCCACAAGCTCGATCCCCCATTCTTCGAATAATCCTCCTTCTCCCTCTTGTCCTAACAGCAAGTCTCGAAATGACTCTTTATTCGTAATCCATACTCCCACCAAACCGCCTTTCTCGAGTTTGCTTCCGATAGAAATTCTTGATAACAAAGTGCTAATCTCAAACAAGCCGTAGGATATTTGGTAAGGCCCTGCACGGCGTGCTGAACGGTTGGGCCAAGGAGGATCAAGAATAATAAGAGGAAATTGGGGTGCGTTCTGGACGAAGATGGGAAGGGTAGAAGTGATTTCGCCCTGGATATGTGTGCTATCTACAGGAACAATAGCAGGGTTATTGCTACCCGGAAGGGAGAGAGTAACTGTACGCCCCAACGTGTTGTGGAAGAATGAAAAAGAAGATGAGGGCAGAGAATCAGTGTCACCCCCTTGGCTGTTGCCGTGCTTGTAGCTTGGCTTGCACGAAAATTGTGGCGGGGATGCGGCATCTTTCTTTGCTGGCCCGGCCTCATCATTTATGTGATGGCACTTCCCTGGCCTCTCTTCCTGCAACCTGGATTGTTTCTCGTCATAACATGAGCGGGGAAAACACCATGATTGTGAGCCATCAGCATTCTTCCCTATCGCTTCGCCTGCTTCTTCTAATGCCAAGGTCAAAACTCGATGAAGGATGAGGTCGTTAATGCCCGGACTTTTCAGCGCGGCAACTGCTTTCTGGGATTTTGGCTCGAGAGATGGATATGACTGCTTTAAAGGAGGCGAAGACCACAGCTTTCTTCCACTGGGAGGTTCAAATTGTTGCACAAGCTCTAAAGAGCGAGGAATGTCCAATACTGTGACTGTGCTATCTTCATTTTGCCACAAAATGCTTGTCTGCTCCCTATGGTTGAGGCGTTTGGAGTCGCCCATGCTTGTTGCTGTCGCCGCCGTCGCCATTATCAGGGCACGTGCCGCTCAGATGTTCCAGCCATTCGGTGATGCTGCTAGTCTAACACTAAAAGCCACACTAAATATAAAAGTACCCCTACATAGTAAATCATATACAGAGTGACAGGCAGAGAATAAATAACAAGGTAAGGATGAATCACCATTATAACACCTCCCAAAGTCAAATGTAATGATATACAAAAATATGCTATTCCTATACTAAAATCTTCAGATTTAAATACCTTCGCAAGATTATCATTTGCTAGAAAGGATTTTTAATGTTTGTGAGCTGAAATTTGGTCACGAGGGACAGATAGGGTTGAAGTAGACGTCATTCCGTCCATTCAGACTTGAAAGCTCGGCAATAGAGGCGAAAGATCCCTGCCGAAGCCGAGCCGGCAGTAAGCGGGGTGCGAAAACGTAACGGGGTTTATATTTGTTCCAGTGATTGCCAATCGGACCACCGCTATATGGACAATATAATTCACTGTAGTTAACAAACCCGTCTCAAAATATTGACATGCATTTATTATAACCCTACAAATAACGTCGTCTCTATACCTATTTTATCGGCGGCGAGGCATGCCATCGGCCCTGTGAGCCATGCCTCCGGCCTTATTTAGCCATGCCCCAATCGCCGCGCCGACGACACTCACGACAACGACAACCCTGAACAAACCCCAAGATATGGGTGCTCGCGGAGAGCGTGGAGCCAGAGATGCTGCTGTCTGTCCCACCGACGACGAGGCGGTGACGCCGAGGAAGCAAACGAATAAGCAGAGCTTGGACTACCTTTGGCGAAGTGGGCTTGCGGGCGGTATGGCAGGATGCGCCGTACGTGGCTCTATCTTCTTTGTCTGTTATTCGTGCTAACAGTATTATGCAGGCCAAATCACTTGTCGCGCCGCTTGACCGAGTCAAGATCCTCTTCCAGTCCTCGAACCCACAGTTCGCGCGATATGCCGGGTCCTGGGCTGGCGTTTTCGCCGCAATGGGCACGATACACCGCGACGAAGGCATTATGGGGCTCTACCGTGGACACTCCGCAACGATTCTTCGTATATTTCCTTATGCCGCGATCAAGTTTCTGGCGTACGAACAAATCCGATCCGTCATAATCCACAGCCCCGAACAGGAAACACCTCTGCGGCGACTCCTCTCGGGCAGTATGGCAGGCGTGACGAGCGTCTTCTTCACATATCCGCTCGAAGTCATCAGAGTGCGCTTGGCGTTCGAGACAAGGAAAGACCATCGCACCGGATTCGTCAACACTGTCAAGACGATATACGGAGAGCAGCCGGCGGCGCGCAAGTCAGCTCCGTCGATAACGTCCACCTCTGCCCCTGTCGCGACTGCCCAAGCAGCAGAGAAGGTGGCGGTTGAAACGATTCACAAAGTTGCACCCAAAGGTGGGCTGATAAATTTCTACCGAGGATTCTCACCAACGATGCTGGGGATGCTTCCGTATGCTGGGATGTCATTCTTGACTCACGATACCGCGGGAGATTTATTGCGCCACCATTCTATTGCGAAATATACCACCTACGTCAGGCCCGCGGGATACCCTGAGGGAAAGCCGGATCCACTGAAATCCTGGGCTGAGCTATTCGCTGGTGGAATCGCGGGGATGGTGAGCCAGACCTCGAGTTACCCGCTGGAGGTGATTCGGAGACGCATGCAAGTCGGCGGTGCGGTGGGAGATGGACGGAGGTTACGTATTGGCGAAACGGCAGGGATTATTTTCAAGGAGAAGGGCTGGAGAGGGTTCTGGGTGGGATTGAGTATTGGATACGTGAAGGTTGTGCCCATGGTTGCTGTTAGCTTCTTCGTGTATGAGAGAGGCAAGACGTGGTTGGGTATATAGATTGGATCTGCTGATGGCATAGCGTCGCGGAATAGATAGGTTAGAGGATACCCAGCGTGAGGAGTTGTGGTGGGAGGCAGCATGCATTGGTGCATTTGTTGGCGTTGCGGCTAGAATTCAAATCACAAGAGATATATCAGTTCAAAATTGATGTCCCACAAGTGTCATTTCCCCACCCAGTCAATATTATCATTGGGATAAGACTGGACTTAAAATAGACCAACAAAAAATGCAGTTTTATATTACAATGAGTACGAGTATTAATCTATTATTAACTATGCTACCGCCTTACTCCATAGCCAAATCGCCCGCTTATCCCGCTTGATACAGCGCCAAAGCAACGACATGCGGATTGATAGAGCTCAGGTTAAACATCGATAACGGCTCATCCGTGTCCGTAAGCGCAATAAACATGGTCCCGTTAATCGCTGGGTCGCCTTCATACGTGCTCACATCTGGTTGGATCGTCGACCCACTGCTCGTCCCGTTTGGCACCAACTTCACGTCCTCCAGCGGCGAATACGTGACGTTGAGCTGCGATACCCACACCACGAACTTGGGGTTCTTGGCCAGCGTGCTGGTCACATAGGAGTTGTTGGGCCCGACAGGCTTGCCGGGTGCGTCCCAAGATAGGAATACCTGACGTCCTGGGAAAGACAATGGGATTGAACGGTTCTGGGAAATGGCGCCCTGGCAGGAGTCGCCCGCGACGTTGGTCGTAGTGCAAGAGGCATTTCCGGCCCCGGCGTCACTGCCAGGAGCAGCGGGACCCCAGCCGACGGTCTCGTTGCTGGAGGTCTTGGTGGTGTTACCAGACTCGGGTGCGCTGGCGCCTTGGGAGGCGTTTGTCAAAGCCGAGTTAGGCTGGTTCAGGACGTGCAACTCCGGGAAGTTTTGCCAGACGAGTCGCTTGGCAGTTGGGGGACAAGAGGCGATGTATGGTGCGAGGAGAGTCCAGGCCCATGACTGCGGGATACCAGTCTCGAACCAGACGGGCATTGGGAAGAGACCAGAGAACTGGCGGAAGGCCATCTGCTGGCGCGCCTCGGTTGCGATGGATTGATCGAGGAGTTGTGCTACCTCGCGGGAATCCAGATGTGCTTGGAACCCCCAGACTCCAGACTCACCCCAGCGGGTAAGCTTTTGGGCGAAGTCGAAGGCCTCGTGCAAGGTCTTGTATGGGTAGTTGTAGCTACACTGTGGGGTTGATCCGCTAGGGCCGCCGAGGAGGTTGCTCAGGAGAGTGGCGTGGCCATTCTCTTGCTCGGCCATAAACTCGACCAAGAAGCGGTCGCTCGAGGTCAGGTTAAGCTTAGCAAAGTCCTCCTCGGAGAAGCGGTTCAGAATATCATGGAAAAGATCCAGCTCGATCCACTCCTGGTAGAGGCCGAGGAGTACCGACTGGTAGTCAAAGTCGGACTGGACACGGTACACCGGCTCGGTTCCATTGGTTCCGAGGCCACCAGCTGGCTGGAAGGGGATCGTCTGGTTCTTGTTGAGGGTCCCATCCGGTTTGTATACCGTTGCTTCAGGATTGGGAGGAAGGGGCGAGATGGTGCCGTTCAGTTCTCCCTTTGCAATTGCTCCGGTTACGGTAGCAGTGCCCGTGAAGCTCCCATGGGTTGTCTCTGGGTTTGGGCTGACAAGAGGCTGGGCAGGAATCGTAGCACCAGGAATATCCGACACAGGGGTCCCTGCAATCGATGCAGCTGATGCAAGTGCCTCAGAGTTGATCGTCGCCTCGTCATTAAATGAAAACGGCTCAGGGGTAAAGTTGGTATCGATAGGTAGGGAAGCCGAAACAGTTCCTGTGGCTTCCGACGAGCCACCCCCAGAGCCGCCCAAAGCGCCAGAGCTCGAGCCGGAGTCGGGGCCCCCGCTGCCTCCACCTGTTGGCTCAGGCAAAGCAGAGGTAGGCTCTGGACTACCGCCAGCCTGCCTCATATGTAGATCCGGAATAAGTGCATTTGCGACGGCGAGGCCGGCAACAAATGTTATTTTGCCGTACATAGTGAAAGAGATCCCCGAGTAAAAAAGAACAAAGCAAGTGTGGTAAGAATAAGACCCCAAAAAATATACAAGAACAAGCCCCCAATAGTTTTATATCTACCAACCGCAACCTTGCTGTCACTACTCAAAGAAATCATGACGTTTTGATATTCAGCCCTACCTGTTTATTCGAGATATGATAACAGTTGAGGATCTAGGCTAGATGCCCCTAATTCGCTCCCGGGGGGTAGCTAGTGGTATTCGGGACACCAAGGGCCGCCATTAGTGTTGTATAGATCAATACCCTCCTTATATATTATCGGACAATTCACGTAAAGATACCCCTCGAATCGTTAAAATCTGAGCTTCTAGATGTTGGGGTAGTAGGGTCGCCGTACTCCAGTTATCGTCCAAGGTCCCAGGTTTTACATGGCCCTATGTTCTTGTGGGTGTGATGTAAGGGTGACAATTGACATAATGAAAGTCGGTTGCCAGATACTCACACCGATTGCGAAATAACCTAGCGGCCCTTCTACTCGGACACTAAAAGCATAGGCCATCTTAGAACTCGCACTAAGAGATGATGTAGAGAGCTTCATTGAATGGTTGGATAATGATGGTTGCACATACGCAGTGTGCTGGTAATGCATATCTTCTGCCCGCAGGGAGAGGTTCGGGGAAGTAACTGTAGTTCCGTTCGTCCAGTCCTCCTTTTCATCAATGTCGTCAAGAGCATTAACTAATACACCCTGGAAAAAGATTTCTCCGAGTGCGAGCATAAGTCATGTTGACTCTCCACAATATCATCAAAAAAAAAAGGGGCAAAAAGTCAAAAACATACAACAGTGGGTATTCGCTGGTGGTCACCCACCCAACTACTAATCCACCGATCTCAAGCTTGTGTATGGCAGAGCGGACGGGATGCCCAATTCTCTTGAGTCTATGGTCGTATGTG
>LNAR01000503.1:5503-33032 GCA_001630585.1 Pseudogymnoascus sp. BL549 | reverse complement strand
GTCGAATTCGAAGCCGCTGGGGAGGGGGTTAGTGGGGGGTTCAAGTGGGTGGTGGGGGGGTCTTCTTTGCGGGGGGTACGGAGTATGGATTTGGGTATGCGCAAGGTGTGTAATAGGATTTTGGGGGGAAGTATCAAGTGAGATGGAGGGGTGAAAGGAGAGCCACGTGATGGCGGGATATCGATTGAAAGACAAGAGATATGACAAAATAAGAAACCAACTCACTTCTCAATACAAGTCTTAGACGACCAATCCGCATACATCTTTGCGGCGGGATCTTCATTGGCCAAAAGTCCAATCACACGTGGTTTGCTCTTCAGCGTCGACAGGCCCTCTTGCACCTCTGCCAAGAGGCCTTTTGCGATCCCGGCCGCCAGGACGACCTTGCATGTCGGCGGGAGCTCGGCGCTGGCCATTGCGGAGATCTAGATTGAGAGAAGAAAATAAATTCTCTAGGTGAGGGAGAATGGTGGCCCTGAGATTGGCGGAGTGAGAGTTGGAGTTTATCTAGATGCACAATTTTAGCGCGGGGTTCTTTCGGCGGGGTATCGGAGTGAGATAAAAATTTGGTGGGGTAAGGTATGTGTCGCGATTGCTGGATTTAAAGAGCCCCAGGAATTTGAAGGGAATCCAAGATGTGTATATTGAATAGTGCAAGGAGGGGGGCTTACAATATATGGTACAGGCAGCTCGTCTTCTTGTTGTCACGGATTATCTTGTCCTGTTCATAATATTTATATCTTGGTGCAGGGACGTCACACAAATTAAGAAATTCACTAATCGCGGTCATGTGATAACGCGGATCATTCGCGTCAACTACGTACTTGCAGGCATTCGCGGGTGATGGGGGCAACAACTAAATTGCGAAATCAAATCACTCGCGCGGGATCGCGATTACGACTTCAATTCTGAACGGGAATTTTAGGCGGTGGAAAAGGCGTCAATAAATATTTTGGTTGCCGTGATTGACGCGGTAAACAAAGAACGCCATGCCTATTGAAGTCATTGACCTCTTGTCGAGCTCGAGCCCGACTCGAGCGCCGATTGTGCGCCCGAGAAACACTCATAAGGCGCCCCTAGAGGCGGCTGCAAGACTTGCCAAAGTTACAGCCCCTGTAGCGGCGTCTGTGGCTGCTAAGGTGAAGGCAATTAGTAGCCTGGACAGGAGAAACGATTCGTGGGGAGGGGTTACGAGTGCAGGCAATGGAAAGGCGCCGGAATGGATAGATCTGGACGACGAGGATGTATCTGCGTTGTCAGCTACTGAAGTGGAAGCAACGCGCACGGCGCCGGTGAGTACCGGTTGGGACTGGAGCAAGTTACCAGTTGAACCCGAATCCGAGTCTGTCCATGAGCCGTCACCGCTCTCTAAACGGCCGCAGCATAATGATTTTATGTTTCTCTCCGACGACTCTCTTGATTCCGACGTCCCAATGACGCGGCAGCCGCCGACGGACTCTCATCCCCCGCCAAGCAAAAGGCAGAGGCTGACGCCAGAACCGGCGACGCTGCCTCCGTTGAGGGACAAAGGTTTTCGGAGAGTCGTCTCGGATATTTCAGCTTCGCCAAAGTACTCTAAAACTACTCCTGGGCCGCCGAAGGCGAGTGGGTTGAAGAGGTCGGCGACGAGTGTTTTTGACGATGATCCGATCACGTTTACGTCTTCGCCGGATTTCCTGCAGTTAGCTGAGGAGAGGAGGCGTCAACGGAGGCGAGAGGCTGAGCGTGGAGCGGATCTATCTGATATTGAGGAAAGCAGACCTGAAAAGACCGTGAGTAAGGCGGCGGTAGACATTTTCGACGACGATGACTCGGATTTTGACTTGCCGGATATCGCTGTGATGGCCTCCCAAGTTGCTTCTGGACAAGTATCCGCAATTGCTCACAAAGATTCTGCTGCCCCGAAATCTGACAGCAGCAAGACAACAGCGAAAGTTGATAAGCCCAAACGTGTCGTCAAAACCGCAGAACAGAAGCAGGCCGAGAAGGAGGCTGAAGCTGAGCGTAAGCGGCTGATTAGGGAAGGTAAGGCGAGAGACAAACAAATTGCGGCGGATCTAGCAAAAGTCAACACCCTGCGCGTCGACAAGAAAGTCGCAACACCCGAGATGATTGCCATCTTCCCGTCTGGCCTCAATGAGAAGCTCAGACAGCAGGCCGAGGGCTTCTTTAGGAAGATAGGAGTTAACTACCAAGAATGGGATTGCAGTGGCACCGTGCAAAACGTGCTACGGTGGAAGAGAAAGGTCGACGCGAGGTATAACGAAGCAGAGGGACACTGGGAGCCTGTACCGACTGTGGTTGAAGACGAGAAACACGTTCTTTGTTACATGACCGCCGCCGAATTCGTGGCTCTTGGAACGAACGAGGAGGGCAAAGATCTTGACTCGCACGTGCTGAGGATGAAGGCGCGTTTCGATGGGTTCGAGATAATCTATCTTATTGAGGGTCTCACTGCATGGATGCGGAAATATAGGAATGTGAGGAATCGCCAGTTTACGGATGCGGTGAGACGGCAAATGGGCGAGGAAGAAGGGGGAACGAGTTCTCAGAGGTCGAGGAAGAAAGCTGCAGAATATGTGGATGAGGATATGATTGAGGATGCGCTGCTGCGGTTGCAGGTTGTTCATGGCGTTTTGATTCATCATACAGGTGCCCTGGTAGAGACGGCGGAGTGGTTTACGGTGTTTACACAGCATATAGCTACCATTCCCTATCGGTAAGTCTTCCATCACCCTATCATAAGCACAATAACTGACATCTCTAAAGCCGCCAGCGTATGGCCCTCGACACAGCCTTCTGTATGGAGACTGGGCAGATCAAGACTGGTGAGGATGCGCCGGATACCTACGTCAGGATGCTCCAGGAGGTCAACCGCGTGACGGCTCCTATTGCGTATGGGATCGCAGCGGAGTACCCGAGTGTCAAGGCGCTGGTTGAGGCCTTGAAGAAGGAGGGGAAGGATACCTTGACGCATGTGCGGAAGAGCGCGAATAAGGATGGGGTGTTTACGGATAAGGAGGTTGGGAAGAGTGTTAGCAAGCGGGTGTGGAGTATTTTCACGGGGAAGGATGAGGGGAGTACTGATGTTTAGTTGGGATTGCCCAGGTGCCCTGGGAGATTCTGGCTGAATGGTTTAAACTCAGCAATATAAGCTAATAGAACCATCCCTTGAGCTTCATTTGGTGTGTAAAAGTATGTATTCCAAAGCCATTCCAATTCTATTCTATCCGATAGCATCATCAAATACATTATTTACACACGCCAATTCATTATCTCCACCTGCACCTACGCCTTCACGGTCTGCAACAACCTATCCTGAACCCCATCCAAAATATACTCATGCGCCATGACCTGAATATTCTCCGCCTCGCCCTGAAACATCTTATCCGGATCCGCACCGGGTCCCATCATATTCGCACCCGGCGGTGGCCCGCCCATCTGCTGCTGCGCCATCTGGCTAGCTGCATTGTCGCTGCCGAGGAGGTAGATGAAGACGGTTTGGAGACCGAACATGCACATGAAGTACAGCGAGATGGAGGACACCCAGCGGGCGTCAAGGTCGCGCGTTGCAACGCCGGCTTGGAGCATTTGCTTGAATTTGGGGGTGATGGGGAAGGGGAGTTTTACTGTGGTGGGTTAGCTGGGCTCTCGTGCGGTTTGTCCGGGTTTGTGGAACAGTAGGGGAAGACGAACAAACAACGAATCCGCTGAAGAAAGCGTTAATCCACCCCATAATGAGCGTCTGCGGCACAATCATAGTCATATTCCCCTTCATCATGCCCATCATTCCCTCCATCGCAGCGGGATCGCTCATCGGGTTCGCCGGGGGCTGTCCCTTGCTTCCCGGATCCTTGAGGTAAGCACCAGACTGGAAATCAGAGACGAGGGTGTTCTTGCGAGCCTCGAACGCGGCGTCGGAGATGACGGCTGCATTCTGGCGGAAGGTGATGCCGCGCTGGAGGGAGCGCTGCTCGCGCAGAGAGGGGACGTCGAGTTTCTTTGGAGTGGAGGAGATGAGGACTGTGACGTAGTGGCGGAGGACACCGGTTAAGATCTGGAGATGGGTGTTAGATTGTGTATGTATGTCTGAGGTTGACGGTGGGGGGAAATATGTACCATAACCGTGATGATGGGGAAGAGGATCCATATGCTATGTTGTCTCCCGTCAGCTCCATCCCAGCGCTGCAACAACCATTGCCAACTCACAATAACTGGGGATCCCTTCGGATCGTCTGGACAACCTCTTGCGCCATGATTGATTAACTTGCGGCAGCGACGACGGTGGTTGGTGCTGCTGAAGGGTTTCGAGGTGGCACAGGGGTGACGTTGAGAGTAGCTTTCGTCTAGCTAAGCGGAGCCTTCCGTGTCACTGGCGTGTGCTAAAGCCAGATTGTCGGAAACGCCAACGCGAGCTTCAGCCTCGTGGTGGACAGGTCGCTTTAATACTTACGCCGTTAAAATCGCGACGACGACGACGTGACAACAACACCATATTAGCTATGGCGGACCCAAATGCGAAGATCACGGTGCATTCGCTCTCAGGTACGCTTTCTACAATCCCCATACCTCCAACTCCACAACACACACCAGCTTCCCCCATCCAGCTCTCATCCATCCAAGTCCCCCAGGTCCCAAACCACGCAACTAACCCTAACGCGCAGACCTCAAAAACACCTCCGACGACGCAATCCCCAACTACCTCAACTCTCTCTCCTTCAAACAGTCCCACACGCTCTGCGACGTGCGCCTCGCGCTCGGCTACTCCGCCTTCGCCATCTGCGCAGCCTGCTTCTACTGGGACTTCAAGCTCGGCTTCGAGTCGACAAAGTACTACACCGCGGCTGCGGTGACCTTGTATACACTACTAAATGGCGCGTTGACGCTCTGGGTTTGGTTGGTGGAGAAGGGAACGGTGTATGTTGGGACTAGTAAGGCGGGTGATAAGGTGAGCAGCTCCATTTCCAACTTCCCCCATCACTCTCACTCCTCACTTACCTTCACACTCACCCCCAACTAAAGCTCTACTAATCCACCCCTTCCAGATCGCCATCTCCACCACAACCAAAAAACACACCCCAACCTACACCCTAACCATAACCTCGCAATCCCCCACCGCCCCCACTGCCACAACGACAACCCTCTCCCGCCCCTTCTCCGACTGGTTCGACAGCGCAGGCCACTTCGTCGCGCTACCCTTCCAGCAGATGCTAGCCGGTGCGGTGCCCGTGATCGGGAAGGCGGATCCCGGGCGCGTGGTTGCGGGATCGGGGGCGGCAAAGGCAGAGGAGGCGGCACTGAGGGAAACGGTGGAGGAGGCTGTTAGGGCGAGTGGGAGTGCGCTCGGGGGTGCGGCTGGAGAGTCGGGGAGGTCGAGGAGGAAGAAGGCGTAGGTGGAGATGTGTGATGATCTTGAGGGGTATGGAGGAGCTGGCGTTGAGGAGAGGGGATAGGCGTGGGAAAATGGGATCTGGGGGTTGCGCATGAAAGGTGTTGGCAATACTACTATGTACGCTGAAATATGATGGATACTCACTACGATGATTTGCGTGTTGAGTGAAGTGCGTGTATTCATATCTATCTCCGTTTATCTTCTGGCCCATGCAGTCAGTCAGTCAGTCAGTCAGCTCTCTATCCCAAGAAGCCACACATAAAAACGCCCCCAATGCATCCATCCATCATCTGCGTCCACCCATCTACCACGAACCCCCCAAAAATCCTCCTTCTCCCCCATCCTTTCTGATACCCCCAAAATGAAGCCAAGTAATCAAATCTAATTCCCATCCCCCTCCCCAACCCTCCACCAAGCACTCAAAGCATCCACACCACCCCTCCTAACCTCCCTCCCTCCATCCCCAAGTACTCCTCCTTCTCCACCCAACCCCTCCACCACTCCCCCCCTCAAGCGTACCACAACAGCCGTTTCCCAAACCTTCGGCAGAACCTCCAAACACTCCAACGCCCTAACCTTGACCTCCCTCCCATCACCCCCCCTCGCGCAAGCAACCAGCCGACTCACAAGCGCAGCATCATGCTCCTGCAGCGCCTTCGGCGAACTCGTAGCAGCAGACCGGAGAACGGCGATAGAAGCTTTCTTTGTGGCTGCGGGAGCGGTGGTGAGGGATTGCAGGAGGGGCGGGATGAGAATTGCGATGAAAGGCTGGATGTAATCCTCTGGTGCGTAGGCGAGAAGACCGGAGAGTGCGATGAGGGTGTTTGTCTTTGTTGACGCCTCGGTTGCGGAGGAGAAAGTGGAGAGTAAAGAGGGGACGGCGGTGTGAAAGAGGCGCTGCTGAGCTAGCGGACGCATGATGGCGTGGTGGCTGGGTGTCAGCAAGGGAGAGGGCGCGAGGAGATGTGTGAATGACTGTGCGGCCAACTGTCCCGTTGGAGCGGGGAGTGTGAGTGCCTCAAGCAACGCAGTCGTGAGTTTCCCTGAAGCCGAAAGACCAGCGAGAAGCGCCGCGTGGGTCGCAGTCGTGATAGTCTGAATGGTGAACTTTGCCTCCTGCGCCGGGAGTGTAGGCAGGGTGGTCAACAGATCGAGAAGTTGAGTCGTCGCAGCTGGTGTGAGAGCGGCAAATTTGTTGACGAGGAGGGCGAGGGTGTCAAGGAGAGTGGAGCGAAGGGTGGCGGTGGAGGCGGTAGTAGAGAGGTAGGTGACGAGGTTTGTGACGGCGGCACTGGTGTCGACGGGAAGAGTGTGCTTCTTCACCGCCGCTCCCGGTGCCGGGGATTCGAGCAGATTGGTCCGGTCGTTGCGGCGAAGAGCGGCAAGGATGTATTTAGTCAACGTGAGGACCTGAAGTTTGTCTGCCGGCCCATACTGCAGGTCAAACTGCCCATCGTGAATATCGCGGCGCTCCGCAATGTCGGTTTCCACCTCTGGATCCTTTGTCACTGCTGAGTCCAACGTGGCGGCGAAACTGAGGTGATCGGTGGGGAGATATGAACTTGAGGCGACGGAGGCAGCGGTGATGGTGTCGTAAGCCACGTTCAGCGAGAATGCGCGGCTGAAGATCCATTGCTGGTCTTCAAAGGTCATCTGGCAAGTAGCCGCCATGATGATCCTTCCCGCAAGGTCCAGATAGTTGTCATCTGGCTGGACCTTACCGGCCGCGCACTCCAGCTCACGCGTCCCGACGTACCATTTGCCCCCGTTTACCTTGAGCGCCGCCGTGCGCTTCAGAAGTTCATCCACGAGGCTCTTATACGCCTCCACATCCCGCTTGTTAACCCCACCGCTCTCACCCTGAGCCTGTCGTTGCTCAACCGTATACAGTATCCCGGCGAGCACCAAGTGTCCGTACGTCTGCTCCTCATTCGCCTTGATGACAATATCCAACTTACTCAACAACCTCCGGAAAAGCGTCTCCATCAGTGTCCCCCTGGACCCAATATCCCCCAACGCCTGGAGCACAGCAAGCCTCTCCGCCACCCCCTCCTTGACCAAAACATCCGGCAGCGCCGCCAAAAGCACCGGGAACGCACGCTCCATAACCAAACTGGCGTACGTAGTCGCACACTCCTGCAGTGCCTTGATAGCCTCTTGACGAACAGGCTCCTTCGCATCCGCCGTCTCGAGCACAACACCAGCCAAAAATTGGATATAAGCGTCCACATTCCCCCTCTCCAAAAACTGCGGCAGCTTCAGCAGCTTCGCTAGGCCCTGCACGGCCGCAACGCGGAATTGCTTGTCGTCCGTCTGGGTATCTCTTGCGATGGCCATATACATCGACGTCATTTCATCGCGATAATATGCGAGTCCCTTGTCCGCGACGCCTACATCCGAAACGGCTACATCCCCTGTCGACGCAGCCACATTATCAGCTTTATAGCTCATCCCGTCGATAATCGAAACAGCGGCAAAGTCCCACTTCGTCTGGCGTCTGAGCACCTCGAGCTTACCATCCAGAATCGCGTTGAGCGTCTCGATCACCGCACGTCTCTGTCCGATACTCGGATCTGGTCCGCCGAAGTCTCTTAGCAGCACTGGCAGCGCGGCGCGGTTGACGAGGTGATATGCGAATGGTGATGCGGCGATTACGGCTGTCAGGATAGCTCCTACGCTAGATGCGTACTTGGGTCCGTTCTCGCGAAGACGATCCATGCACTCGTCGACAATATCGGTAATGTAGGTGTGTAGGACAGTGCCGCTGAGGTCCTGGATGGTCCTATCACCTGAGAGGCGGGCAGCGATGGCGCGGAGGACGCCTAGAGCTTTCGGGGCTTGGGAATCGTCGCTCGAGTTGAAGATTTCGTATTTGAGGGCGTTCCAGAGGTCGCTGCTGTGTTTGGCTACGGTTGCGGGGTCGTAGCGCTTTATACATTCTTTCATTGTGAGAAGAACATCGGCCTGTGGGGGTTAGTTAGGTATGTTTTGACTTTAAGGGTGTAGATGGGTGACATACCTTTGCGTTCAGACGATTTGGGTCGTCGAGGCGCTGAATGAGATTTTTGAAGAGAAACTCCGCGAAGCCACTATACGCAGCAAAGCACTTCCTTAACCTCAGCACCAGCTCCGCCGGATTAACACCAGCTGGATCGTTCTTCTTCGCCGTAAAGGTAATCGGGAAGTACCTCGCAAGCATATCATACAAATCCTCCTTCAGCTCCTCAATATCCTCCATCTTCCACTCGGACAGGATGACCTCGACCATCGAGAAGATGAGCATAAGATTTCTCGGATCCCTCTCATTCCCCGCCAACTCAAGCAGCATATTAATAAAATCAACCTCCATCCCAATCATCTTCTCGCGCTGGCTACTCAGCAGCTCATCCATCAAATTGTAGACTTCGAAGCGCTTCAGCACGGACGATTGGGAGAACTCGTCCTGCACCGAGTTGAACGTCTCGGAGAGCAGGGGAGGGGCGAGGTCGGGGTCGAAGCGTGACATTGTGACGAGGTGGCGGAGGGATTGTGCGGATTCTTTGAAGCCTGAGGGGTCGAGGCTAAGGCGGGATTGTATGAAGTCGACGAGGGATTTCACTGGGAGGTGGTGGTGAGTGAATTTCCTTGAAGGAGGGAGGAGGAGGGGGGACTTACCTTCCAGCCGGGTTAGGGTGTCTCGCTTGAGCTTGTGTAGGATGGCAGCCAGATAGGCCATAGCTGTTTCTTTGTTAGCTCGGCGTCCCGGTTTATATCGGCGTTCCAGTTATATCTCCTCGGCGTGGAGGAGGCGGACGACCTACTCAATGTTCGGTGCTCGGCGTCCTTGCCAAATAGCGGATCGTGCATCGCTACCACCACCTCTCTCAGTCTGATACTTCTATCTTCGAGTCCTATTACAATTAAACGTCAGACCTGCTTATCCATCAATATCCCTCCCCACCGCGCCAGCTCCCCAGCGTTGGCAGCAGCGGCGGCGCAGCGGCACGCAACCCCTCCCCGCAAAACCCAAAAGCAAACATACCTTTAACAACCCCCCCTACAATCTCCTCCCTCCTCCCCTCCTCACTCGCCAACAAATACGCCGTCGCCGTCAGCGAGTCCTCCATCTTGAATTAAAATTGGTGGAGGGTGACAAGCAGAAAAAAGGGCAATTGCGATGCGGATTGTTTATCACGGATTACGAGGAGTTTTGGGATATCGGAGATATGGCGGAAGGCGTTGGTGGGGCGGGGGGTTTACTGCCAACGCTACGATGGATGGGGTGGGCGGTGAGGGGAGGGGTTGGATGGGAGGTACACCACAACGCTTGCTGCTTTATCAAATTCGGTACAGTGGCTAGCTATATAGCTCCGGTATATGACACCCAAAACAAGCCAATACGCTTCTTATTAACTTGCGCTCTACATCGGTACGCCATTTAAACATGTCCTCAAAAGCATTGAATTTTTAACCTCCTCAGCAAGAGCTTTTAGTTCACCCACGTCCCAGTTGGCCCAGACATATTTCCCTTTGAGAAATTCGGCTTCCGGAGAAGCAACCCAGACGTTAAAGTGAGCCGGGAGCGTAACTAATATATCAATCAGCCAATACAATATATAGACAAATGGAGGAAACGGATTCATTGCCAAGGGAGATATCTAGCAATTAAAAAGGGCAATTAATTAGCTTACCGTCGTCTTGTGGCGGGATACCAGAAACTTCATTGAGCTCAGTCGCAACAATCCCCGGCTGGATGTTGACAACGCAGAGATCCGGATGTTCAGCTTGGAGGTAATCGAACATCTTAACGACAGCTATCTTGAGCGATCCGTAAACCCAAAACCCCGGAACAGGGTTGAGATGTCCAATGGCCGAGGTGATATTCAAGATCTTCGCTTTCGGCGCAAGCAATGGCACAACCGCCTGAACCACATTAAACGAACCGATCAAGTTACCCTCGATACTCTCCCGCAACTCCTCCTCACCGTACGTTGCAAGCGCGTTCGGCGGCTTAAGGGACCCAGCACTATTGACAAAAACGTCCACCTTAGCCTCGCCAGCCTTCTTGCAAGCGCTGGCGAAGGCAGTCTCCAACGCTGGGCGCTGGCTGATATCTACACTTTCCACGACGACAGTGGTGGTCCCTGTGGTATTAGCCTTGCGCACTTCCTCAGCAGCCGACTGCAGATTCGCGACGCGACGTCCGAAGAGGGCGATGACTTTAGCGCCGGCCTGCGCGAATGCTATCGCGGTGGCTTTACCGATTCCGCTGCCGCCGCCGGCGATAAAGACGACTTTTCCAGCAGCGCTCAGCTCGGGCCGGGACGGCAGGATATCGGGGTAGGGCTGGCTGTGCCAGGTCTTGGTGAAGGACTTGAATAATTCTGTTCCTTGGTAAGGCCCCTCGTAGCTGGCCATCTTTATGTAAGGGCAGTGTAGTGTATAGATGGAAGTGAAAATTATAATATGATCGAGTATTTGACGTCTCTTTTATTTTTTTGTCGTCGTTCTGAGAATGAGGAGATATCTCATTTGGCGACAGTTTGGCTGATATAAATACACATGCAGCAATGCCGTATCCAACTAGAAACTTCGTACCACACCCCACGAGCATGCCCAATGACAGTGAAATGATTTCGAAACATGTTTGTGTTTGCCCTGACAATTGCATTACATGATGTCACAGTTTGTGCTACCATCCCGGGGTTAGTGGTGAGCTGATACAGGGTCCACACGAGACAGCTGAAGATGAGAGGATATGCCTCGATGCGGCAAATGCATGTATGTACACTGAATAAGTATGTATAATAGAAACAGTGCTCTAATTATAGAAATTTCATCGAAACCACGACTATGCATACATTTTCTAGTTTTGGATTATATTGCAAATTAATCCTTATCTCAGCGTAGATCAACAACGCCAAAGTCTTCAAACTCTCGCTCACCCTTGCTAATGGAACTGATTTAACAATTTTTTGGGTGCTTTGCTAGATTAGTAGTTGGGTGGATTGGGCTAGGGTGGGGAGAAGGTAGTGTAAGATAAGGTAAATGATCATTAGGAGTGTCCTACCCTATCTGATGGAACTATGTTAAGCTGATCTATGGATGCGTGGAATCTATCAACAGAGGTTCTGCGAACGGGCCTCTTGGTCTGGGAACGGGGCATCTTGGCATTTAGCACGTGTTGCTCCTAACTAGACGTGGCAGGGGTATTGGGTACCACGTGCGTTACCTGTGACTTGGCAGGCGAAATAAGAAATATATGTACACCATAACACCACAGACAGGTTCTACTCCATCTACCATTGTTCTAGCTTAGGCCACAATATGGTTTCTTTTGCATTCATTACAGCCACAGGTATGCATGCAGGTACGTCCCACGACGGCTACAGAGTACTATGCAGTACGTATGAACTACGGAGTATTTGCACCTCTATCTTCTAGAACTTCCCCAGGTATGATGCCGGAATGCAGATCTACAAGGATTACGCCAACAAGGTTGGAGATACGTGCACACAACGTGCTACGGCCCGCTCGTTCAACTGGCTCGCTGTCACCCCTCCCCCCTAGCACCAAGTAGTGGTATCAAGAGCTCATTCTAGAGCTCCACAAGATATAAAAGCCATGTTGCCGGACATGCATCTTTCAACCTGCGGACGCGATCGTCGACCTCAATTCCACTCTCCGTGACAATGCATTTCCACTCCTTGGTTGTCGGAGCTCTCGTAGCTGCCGCGGTCTCAGCGACTCCCTTGTCTGGCGGCGGCGACCACTCGCATCACGATGGTCCAGCTGTTTTCAAGACCACGTGCGGCGGCAAGAAGTTCCAGTACGATGGGCTTGCAGGATACGGAACCGTGCCTGGGGATTTCCGCGACAAGTATGGAGACACGGTATCCTTTGGTAGCAGCATGGTGATCGAGGACTGGAAGTCGCGCGATCAAGGCAAGACGTACAAGGCGAAGTTGTTGGCGCTTCCAGACAGAGGATGGTGAGTATCACATGGACTAGAGACATCGTCTAGCCCTTGACTGATTCAATCGATCTAGGAACACCCAAGGCACGACCGCCTATCAGCCTCGCCTACACGAGTTTGAAATCACCTTCTCCCCAGCCTCCCATTATCCTTCTGGCAAGAACCTGCAGTTCAAATACAAGGACACCATCCTGTTCACCGACCCCTCCGGTCAACCTGTGTCTGGACTTGACCCAACTACGACCTTGACATTCAAAGGGCTTCCTGTGGCCATCCCGGCGGCAACGTTTCCCGGCGATGGCTTTAATGGTACTGGGCCCGGCGGCACGCGTATGTGCTTGGACCCGGAGGGACTTGTCGTTGATAAAGACGGCGGATTCTGGATCTCAGACGAGTACGGCCCGTTCCTCTACCACTTCACCAAGAGGGGCAAGCTGGACGACGTGATCCGCCCCCCCGACGCTCTCATCCCCCAGCGCAACGGCGGCGACGACTTCGCCTCCAACAACCCGCCTATCTACAACGCCTCGCAAGTCCCTGTCCCCGAAAACCCAGACAGCGGTCGCAACAACAACCAAGGCTTCGAGGGCCTAACCTACGACGCCGAGCGCAAGTCCCTCTTCGTCATGCTCCAGAGCGCCGCAATCAACGATGGCGCTCCAGACAAGGCCAAGAACCAGTACACCCGCCTGCTTGAATACAAGATTGCCGGCAAGGGCCACGGGCATGACGGAAATCGCAAGCCCGAGGGCCAGTGGGTCGTACCCCTTCCGCAGTACACCGAACCTTCGAAGGGGAAGCTGCGCACCGCCGCGGCCAGCGAGATCCTGTCCCTAGGAAACGGGCGCTTCCTCGTCCTCTCGCGAGACAGTGGCGCCGGCCGCGGCGCGGACAGCACCGAGTCCGTCTACCGCAATGCGGATATCTTCTCTATCCGTGAGGCTCTCGACATCAACGGGATGTTCGACAATTCGACGTCCTCTTTCGCGCCCGATGGGGTCCTCTGCCCCGCTGTCAAGGCCGCCGAGTACTGCCCGTTCATCGACTTCAACATCCAGACTGAGCTCGACAAGTTTAGCCTCATCAACGGCGGCAGCGATAATGATGCCGAGGGCCTGCTTAATGAGAAGTGGGAGGGCCTTTCTCTCGTCCCGGTCTGGGGCAAGAGGGATCAGTACTACCTTTTTGCTCTTAATGATAATGATTTCATTACGCAGAACGGGTTTTATAATTTTGGGAAAAACACGTTTCACGATGCGAGTGGGTTTAGTTTGGATAACCAGGCGTTAGTGTTCAAGGTCACCTTGTAAGGCAGGCGAGTGTAGTCTATAAATCTTGTAATGGAAAGCAACATGACACTCCATTCATCGGTTTGAGCTGCCGTTGGCTGTTGGTGAAATAGGTGATATGTGCGTGAGCTCTCCTTTACTATTGAGCCTTTCCATTTATTAACTGTACTTGTAGTTGGCAGTCTAATTATCTATTACATACGACCATAGACTCAAGAGAATTGGGCATCCCGTCCGCCCGACGCGTCGGCGGACGAAAATGGAAGAAATAGAAGAGCAAACTCTAAAAGCAAGGGAAAAAATGAGGACTGTAGTTAGCAGTGTCTGTGCATGGTGTATGCGCCATGCTCGAAGAGCCATCTTCGCAGTTGACTTCATGATCGAAGGTTGCCAGTGGTAACTGTGGTGCAGGCTTATCACTGATAAGTTGGCCGTCTCGTCCATAGATCCTCGTAGTATGATGCAAATTAGTATGAATCATGATATGAGATCTCCAAGCGAGACAATATAACTATCACTGTTGACCTTGCACCTATCTCCCTTTAACCCTCATATATTTACATACATTCCACTCAACCATCACTATGCTTGCCCCCGAAGTCAACCAGCCTCAGCAAGTCTAGCAACAGCCCGTAAGTGCGTTCCCGTCCCACTCCTCGGATTGTCGATCTACGATTAATCTTGCCACAGAAATCCGTCGAGCAGATGTCTGCTGAGCCGGTCATCATGCGTGGCGGCGGAATCGCAGAGTGCTGCCGTGGCCCGTAAGTCCCACTCTATAAATTAGATCTTTCTCCCACCGTGATCCATCCACAGAAGCTGAGAGAACTCTACTGACGTTTCGATTAATAACTGCGCCTCTTAAGGCCTGCTGCGAGTGCTGCGAGATCCTCTTCTGCTGCTAAGCGTTTAGCCTCTTCTTCAACGGAACGGGCTGGATACTGCGCTTCGACTTCGGGCTCTTAGAGACCTAACATAAGCCTTGAAATAATAACGTTATTAAGTGACAGGCTCTAATGAGACACTGTTCATTCACTATTTAAGTAATCTCCTAGCTTGCGATATGGTGACAAAGCTCGTCTACCCACGATTTAGTTTTCCATCATAACTGACTCCTAAGCAATCTAAGAACTCCACGATGATGTGACGTTCTTGATGGTAATTGAGACGTCTTTGAAAACATTTGAATCAGAGAACAGAAAAATAGACTGGTTGACATCGCTTGGAAATATCTGTGCCGTAATTACGCTCTCGCCGCGGCCACCAAATACCTCAACTGATGACCAATCAAGCAGCACACGGAGAATTACTTTTCCCTGCTCATCTGGTTTCAAGGAGGCATAGTAGGTACCTGGAAAAATAGAGCTGAAGCTTATATCTCCAGAATATGTCCGATCAACGAAAACTTGTTGCAATGAGGCGTCATAACCAATCACTGTCCCCTGCAAACTGTCCTTGCTTGATCTGACAAGAAATCGAATTGCAGACTCTCCTGGAACGGGGCTAGGCTCATATCCAGTGCTACCGGTTGAGGTCGGATACAAGCAGGAACAAGCTGATGACATGCGTGATGACTGAGTTGAACCCTTCCCACAAGCCTTAGCATAAGATGGAAACCCAGTCGTCGCAGGAGCCGCAGTGAAGGTTTTACAGAAACCATTGTCTGGATACCTGTCTTTGTGTATGAAAGCGCGCAGACAATTGTCACGATTGCATGGATAACCAGGTGGAACAGTTGCAAGCGTCGTTGCCGAGGTCTTGGTTGCCGAAGTTGTGTTTGAAACCGCGCTGGAGATTGGCTGTTGTGGTGCAATTTGAAAAGTCAATACCATGTCCAACGATTTCCCAGTAACTGGGATGTTCATTTTGGGCCCTGGCAAGGAGGCCCAACTTTGTGTATATAATGCTGGAAATTGTTCCAAAGGGGCCATGCTGAAAGGCGTTTGCACGAGAGCAACCTTGGAATTGACAGTGGCGAGGGAATATTTCCGCATGATGGAACTTGAGCTTCGCCATGGGTCCGTGGGAATATCTTCGGCATATATCCAGTTATTGGCCCATCCAACTGCAATACGATCGTATTCAGAGAGACCGTTGAAAGTTGCAGCTGCGTAGTAGTCGGGACCGAGGTCAACCCAGTTTGCCTTCTGTTTCTGGGCAAGAGAGTCGGAGAAGACAATATCATCTAAGATGATATGGCCCCACCCTCCTGTGGCAAAATCGGCAACCTCGATGACTGCCATTTGGCCGATGAAACTTGTTACGTCCCAACCCTGCCACGTCAATGTTCCATCATTTTGGCCGGTTGCAGTCCGAACTACTTTACCGTTTACCTTTAGATTGATGGCACATTCTTTGTCGTTAGCAGTGCCATAGGTTAAGGGATTGTGCGGGTGATATCCACCACCGAGACGAAAGTTGATGAAATCTTCATTGATTAGAAAAGCTGGGGATGATATTGTTCCAGCGAGGAAGTCTCCATCGAATAAGGTGTCCAACAGATTGTTCCCGATATCCCCTCCCGGAATGGGTCCTTTCCCAACAAAGTCACCTGTTGCGGTCCAGTTCATTGCCTTCCAGGTGCTACCCTCAAAGTCTTCAATGACAACACTACCTTCCGGCTTGCCGACGGCGTCGTACACACTGTCTGAATCCGCCGTGAATGTGATACCATCAAATGATCCCACAATATACTGAGTACCCGATCCAATATTGGGGCCTCCAGGATTCAGACCAATTTGTGCCACCCATTTCACATTGTTCGTGTCGCCATCGACCGGTAGTGGAAATATTCCCGGGCATTCCCATTGGCCAGATATCGCATTTGCTGGTCCAAATTCACTAACATGCGTCCAGCTCCTCAGATCGCTGGAAGTATAGATAAGCAACTTGTGTACGTTAGGCAACGCTAAAACCATAACCCAGTGTTGTCTACCGGCATGCCAAAAAACAGTTGGGTCTCGAAAGTTGTTCGTCGTATCTGCCGACAGGTATTGTGGTGGTGGTAAATGGATGACTGGATTTTGGCTGTCGTACGTCGTCCATGTCAGGCCGTCATCGAGACTGTAAGCAATAGACTGCGACTGTTGACCATTGGAGACGTTCTTGCCGCTTGGAAGCGTCAAATTTTGGGCATACGCAGATGTGTAGATGGCAACGAGGGGGGGATTCGCCGCGGTGCCGAATCCGCTAGTATTGTTGGTATCGGCAACAACAGTCCCAGAGAAGATATACTCCTCAGCAATGCCGCTAGCATCCTTTCGGTACTCTAAAGCAATAGGGTGGTGCGTCCAATGCAACAAATCTCTGCTGCTGGCGTGTCCCCAAGACATATTCCCCCAGCGAGCTCCCGTTGGGTTATATTGATAATATAAGTGATATATGCCTTTGTGATAAATCATTCCATTGGGATCATTCATCCAGTTTTCTTCAGGTGAGAAGTGATATTGAGGGCGGTACAGCTCACTGTACGACTGTGCTGCACAATGCAAGCTCACTGAAAGAAACAGCAGGTAACGGATAAAGCACTTTCTAAACATGTTGGATAGAACGCAGTCTAATTTAGACGATTGTCGAGAGTAATGAATGGTCAATTCAACAACTAAATCCTACTCCATATTTGAAAGACTTCCAGGAGGTTTATATAGAGGCAGCTTTGCGCATATGATTGCTAGAAGAAACATAGCCGCGTAAACGAAATCCCTTTTTCAACCCCACCTTTCGTTTATCTAGGTTCTACTAATGGTATTTCCTGCATTGCCCAGGGTCAATCTAATCATAATCATTCTCCTTATTTTCGACGAGATTGTCATAACTGATATGCATGCCGCTACAGCCCTGCACTGCCTCCGCACTGCTAGGGGTTGATAATGAGGAGTGAGCCAATCATACCATAGTTTCCCCGCCTTCCCTCGCTTATCGGTGATGGCATCCCGATGTCCGTAAGCTTCGATGATGGCGCTGGCGGAGAATGTAATGCATGGAAACGTCCAAGCGTCTTTGTTTTTGCCGACCATGTCGCAACATCCGTATCCTAGTCTGGACCCCTCAATGAATGTCTTAGCCAAGCATGTGTGCACCCTATTAAAATTCACCCAAATTCCTCCGAGGACCAACGTCATAATATGGAAGCGGGGCCCCGTGGGGAGTTCTCCAGTTGTATGGACCCAATAGCTTAACTGAATTTGAATTGGAAGGTTGCAAAAATGGGTCTGTGTAAATGCAGATTGTGGAGACTAGTTAACGGTTGAATATTGAACATTCGGCATCCTCCGACCCCAAGAAAACTTATCACAGCTTTATATTTTACGCCAAAGTCACATCTTGATTCTATCCCAAGAATACTTTGTGAGTTTGTGAGAGACACTGCGGACGCTACATTCTTACTTCAAACATAAGGAACAACTACAATCCCATTGCGAAATACCATCGCAGACACTGTCGATACATAATGATTCGTTACTGTTACTACTCATATAGTGGAGACTTCAAAACGAGTCTAACTAGGAGCAACAATGCTGCTTCTAAAATAGACAGCTAAGTTTATATACTATTAAAAACTCCGATGGAAATTACGACATCGAGAACTCTGTGCGGCCTGACTTCTAGCTATAGAAAAAACAGAACATCAGAATGTATATAATGCAATTATGACAAATAGGCTAGATTCGTGGGAGAGCTGCATTATAAACCTATGTAGCTTACAGCATATCTAATTATATGCTATCATTTTATGCTTCCACCATGCTCTCTATCATGCCTGCATTACCTTGCCATTTTAAGGGCTATGCGAAAACATGTCAGAGACCCCTCAAATTCTCACCCCCGCACCTACTAGTAAGTTGATAATGTTATCAGCAGCGCTAGCCTGCGTCTTCATAATCTTCGATCTCACTGCAATTCTGGCGGGAAGGGCCCCATCCACATCCATTGACGAAACATCAACGCCGTTAGCCAGGAGGGCCTTGATGACACCAACTGCGCCACGCTCAGCGGCCCAGTGCAATGGCGTCATGTCGTGCCGGATAGCCATTTCCCAGGCTGATGGATTTGCCATCATGTCTCGCAGACGGTAGCCCCAGGGCATGCCCCATGACACGTACGGGCCGACTGTACCCAACAAAGGGGCCCGAGCTTCTAGGTCGGCACCACGTGATATCAAGTACTTAGCAAATTCCTCTGCCTTGCCAGCCACATCCAGATACAGCGCAAGGACATGTAGTGGCGTCCAGCCCTCATTTGTCACGATGTTGGGATCAGCGCCACAAGAAAGAAGATAGTAAGCTGATCGCGTCGCCTGGGTAATCGTTTTGGAGGTTATCTCTTCCACTGCATTCGAATTTATAGGCGTTAGGGCGCACATTAGGGGTGTCCATCCGTTAGAGTTCGTGGCGTTGACATCTAGACCTTGAGATAGCAAGTACTTCATTACCTCAGTACTGCAACCAGCAGCGGTATAATGCAGTAACGTCTCACTATTATTGTTTGTTAAACGAAGTAGGGCATCCCGGTCCGGACCCAGTTGTGAAGAAAGATATGTGTGGAAAAGACGCAAGTCAAATCTATAAGCAGCCCAGTGTATAGGACACTCACCTGCCGAATCTGGTTGAGACACGGAGGATTTGTATTGCAACAGCAGGTGAATCGCTGTCTCATTCAGAAGTTGAGGCCCGCCACTCTCTTGACCGGTCGGGACCGGCGCTGTGAGAATATGTAGAGCAGACTGACCTGAGCCGTTAGTCTTGTTGGGATCTGCGCCTTTCTCAAGTAGGGTCTTAAGCGCACACGTAAGAATTGAATTGCTGGCGACGGTGAGTATAAGGGGCGTGGTGTCGTATGCGAAAGAATTCGGGTCCGCTCCGGAATCGATCAATAATGCAATTAGCAGTTGCTGGTTAGCGAAGTCGACACCCTCATATTTAGCAAATAGTTGGAAGATCGGTAATGGCTTGAGGCCTGCGGCGTCGTGCAGCGCATCTTGAAGTGTCGGCTGCTCAAATGATTCCCTCTTCAGGAGCAAATTGGCCACGCCGAAGTGCCATTCCCGTGCGGCAACACGCAGGGCCATAATCATTACATCCTGTGGCCAACCATTCCACCACTCAAGCATGTCTTCAACTATAGAAGCATGTCCATGTTGCGCAGCCACAAAGAGGCATGTCTTGCTCCAACCTACTTGGAGATATCTCTCCGGGGGGCAACATGTCCAAAGACGCTTGACGATATCTCGATGCCCTCTGTCAGCGGCAGCTGCAATAGCTGTGTACCCCGACTCAGTAAACCCAGTAATAGAAGCATCTGCACCGGCAGCTAGTAGCAGGTCCACAGCATCCAGGTTACCGCACCATGCCGCGAAATGAAGAGGGGGACCAAGGTCATAGTCATAATGGGCAAGGTTGATGTCATGGGCGGTCGAAGCGCGGAGCAGCTCTTGTAGCTTCGGGATATCATTGTCGCGGATGCACACGTGTAAGGTATCATCGTTGGTGTATTTGCAATCAGGACACGTAGCCAGACACGAAAGTCTTAATCCCCCGCGGCCACGGGACATCGTAAGTGCTAGCCTGAGGTGGTGGAGATATGAGATGCTTGGGCGAAATGATGAAGGCGGCAGAAGGCGAAAAGCAGAGGTCAGAAGTCAGAAGTCGGAAGTCGGAAGTCGGAAGCTCCGTCCTACAACGAATGGTGGAGCTGTAGTGGAGGAGCTACAAAAGCGGACCGTCTACATATAAGGCCTGAGGGCGACAGCATAAACTTAAATTTATAGATAAGAGGTGTCTGGGCTGTTCAGGAGTAGCGGATACGCTTCTGTTTTGAAGAATAAACATTGTCAGTATCCTACAGTGTACACTCATTGTACCATATATGAGACACTTTGCTAACCACAGTGACCTAAAAATATAGTGGGTGTTGATCTGAAGGGACTACGCTAGGCTCGGCTCGCTACAGTCAATCTCCCTTACTTGTAACATTTTGCGGCCAATACGAGCGGAGGAAGAATTGACACTGGTCCCGATCTGGTCCGTGGCTGAAATCAAGCTGTTCTCTTCCTCGAAGAGGGCGGCTGATTTTAAAGCTGGAATAGGTCATATTTGGTAGCATATCAGGAGTTAACATGTTCTGTAGGTTATGCAATCTCTCGTCTTGATCAGTCCAGGGAGGTGGGCCAAAGAATGGCGGGGAAACCTGGGGGCCAGAGGGCGCCCATGGTACCTTTGCCAGGGATTAGTGAAGTCCCGGGGAACCTAGACACTTCCACATGGGAGGGTGAAGGAGGCTGAAAGCTAGCGGAGATCGGGCGAACAACAGCGACAAGCGAATCTCACTTGCTTCCCGAACCGTGACGGGACCACTAAATTAGTTTAGCTCACCTTTGTAAAACCTTATTGATCGCGGACTTTCCCGGTGACACCGATAACTGAAGACGATCTAGACTGCTCTGGGCATGCCACAACAACGACCGAGAAGGAAAACCACCACCGTAGATGGATCCTTAACTCTGTTTATGGTGACGATCGCTGTTTTTCTCCGAAGTCCGCATATTGGATACTTCAACTTCGTTCTCCACAACAACTCCGCATATACCCCATGGAGAAAAAATATCTCCACAACCTGAGAATTCTGTGGAGATTTGGAAACCGTCAGGGGATTCTTCTCCGCATGCCAAAGGGCCATTTGATGGAAACCCCGCTATCCTTGTCAGATTCGCCGAAGGAATATTCGACGGAAAGTTCGCTCCCCTTGTCTATTCGGAACCGCCGTGATCTCTGCTAGTCCCTCGAATTTGTGTTGGATATGTTCTCGACTGGGGTATTCGCTGTTTTTGCGAGTCAAAGCGTGTCTCACATGCATATAAAGGAAGAATCGTTCGCACCATGGTATTCTTTCAAACCCGTCAATTTTTCATTCAAATCATCCGCTATCATAATTTTAAAGAACCGACATTTTACGAATTGAGCTTTCCTCAAAATGGGCGTCTTGCTGAAGAAGCCTGAGGGCACTCCTGGAAAGTCATGGCCAGCGATTGTGATCGGCTTATTCGTTGCCTTTGGGGGTGTTTTGTTTGGGTGAGTTATAAAATTTCCGCATTATTATCCACATTGTTCCTGTAACAGTGATCGGAGCTAACGCAACCAAAGATATGACACTGGTACAATCGGTGGCATTCTTGCCATGCCATTCTGGCAAGATACATTTTCCACGGGATATGTCAACAGTAGCGGCCATCGAGATGTAACCGCATCTCAGTCAGCTACTATCGTCTCGATTCTTTCTGCAGGCACTTTCTTTGATGCGCTTGGAGCAGCTTTTGTTGCAGACTTTATTGGTCGCCGTTGGGGTTTAATTGCCTCCAACTTCGTTTTCTGTATCGGAGTCATCTTGCAAACTGCTGCTGTTAATATCCCAGTCTTCCTTGCCGGTCGCTTTTTTGCAGGATTTGGAGTAGGATTGATCTCGGCAATGAGTAAGTCGAGATAACGTACGTTGATTTAAATTTTCTTGACTGACACAGACTACCGTTCCTCTTTACCAATCTGAGATTTCACCGAAGTGGATTCGTGGTGTAATTGTCGGATCGTACCAGTTTGCTATCACTGTCGGACTTTTACTGGCTTCTATTGTCAACAATGCGACACAACATCGCCAGGACACTTGGAGTTACCGCATTCCTATTGCAGTGCAATTTGCGTGGTCAATCATCCTTGTTGGCGGCATGCTGATTCTCCCAGAAACGCCACGATACCTTATCAAGAGAGACAACCTTCCAGCCGCAACCAAAGCTCTCGCAAAAATTAGGCGCCTGAGTGAAAACGACCCGGCAGTTATCGAGGAGCTCGCTGAGATCCATGCCAATCACGAATACGAGCAGAGCCTCGGGATGGCTACCTACGCGGATTGCTTCAAGGGGAACCTCCTCAAACGTCTCCTTACTGGCTGCCTTCTTCAAAGTCTGCAGCAACTTACTGGAATCAATTTTATATTCTATTATGGAACTCAATTTTTCAAAAACTCCGGATTTACGAACTCATTCATCATTAGCTTGATCACAAATTGTGTCAATGTGATTTCAACACTACCAGGTTTATACGCCATCGACAAATGGGGACGTAGACCTGTTCTTCTTTGGGGCGCTGTTGGCATGTGTGTATGCCAATTCATTGTCGCAATCCTCGGAACAACCACCACTGGTCAAGACGAGCTCGGAAACATCGTTACACACAACATTCCAGCTCAAAAGGGAGCGATAGCATTTATCTGCTTCTTCATTTTCTTCTTTGCAGCATCGTGGGGTCCTGTCGCATGGTGCGTAACGAACTCTATTTTCCCTTACCTATTTGCTTTGATCCGCTAGCTAATAAAATTCTCGCGTGCAGGGTCGTCACTGGAGAGATTTTCCCTCTCAAAGTTCGCGCGAAGTCTCTTTCAATGACGACCGCTTCGAACTGGATGCTGAACTGGGCTATTGCCTACAGCACCCCATACCTGGTCAACTACGGCCCGGGCAACGCAAACCTGCAATCCAAGATCTTCTTCGTGTGGGGCGGCTGCTGTTTCATTTGTATTGCATTCGTGTACTTCATGATCTACGAGACCAAGGGACTAACCTTGGAGCAAGTCGATGAGTTGTACGCTGAGGTTACCGATGCTAGAAATAGCGTTGGGTGGACTCCAACTGTCACATTCAGAGACACTATGGATGAGAAGCACAATGTTGCTGCCGTTCAGGTTGAGGAGCAAGAGAAGTCCGTATAGAATTCTACTCATATGGCTTGTCAATATTTGACCGTTTGTCCGGTCGAGCACCGACCTAATTCGGCCAAGTTGGATAATTCCTACATAAGATCCTTATACATATATATGCTCTACTTATTACCAAATCATCTGTATAAGTATGTCTGATTCCTAACTACTCGATACGACTCATATAACATATCTAAGAGTAACCGCTACATACAGCCATAGAACCAAGAAAATTGGGCATCCTGTCCGCTTTAGCCATCTCTAACAGAGTCGGAAGCTGAAGAGCTAGAGGTGCAAGTAATGAGATGACTGCCAGGCACACAACAACCAGGCAGGCTGAGTAGCAAAGACGACCCGGCCTCGAAGATCGGGAATGAAGGTCGATGGAACGAGGCCGAAGGACTAATTCATGTGCCGATTCTGGGCATGAGCCGCTTTGTTAGTCCGGCCAAATTATTCGGCACTATCTCCCGTCTTATATGTGGGGCCTCTAGCTCCTCCTTCACCACTTCCAGCCCCCCGAAGTATAACAAGGCCTAGGATCGCCACTACCCCGCATGAGTAGAACGGATTTAGGAAGCAAAGTTACATTATTAAATCATTCGAGTATTAGTGAGTTGTTTTAGATGTGCGGGGAAGTCACACAGACAATGTACATGTCCCGTCTTAGCGGGAATTGAGATGGAGGCACCATCTCAAATCCAACTGCACTGGGTTCAAATTCTCGGCATTAGTGTGGTGCCTGCAAAAAAAAAAACGGCTGTGCAATTGAAATTGGCCCTGCATATTATACAGACATATTATGTGGGCGCAACCAAGTGGGAGACTGAGAGGGGCTGGGAGAGGCGAGGCGCCTACAATATGCCACGAGGACCTAGGAGAAATCGTGATGTTTGAGTTGTTCTTGATTTTCTGGCGGCTCCGGTCCGCTTAAGTATTCATCTAGGTTGGTGGTCTCGTTGATCACGCCTTCCTGCTAAGCCTGGTATCCTCAGGCCTACCAAGTCATTTAACCCAACAAAGTTGCTGTTTTGCTCAAAACGTGGCGTCGCCACCGATAACACGCCAAATAATAGTTGCACATATAGCAGGTTTATTTGGTTAGGCACCAGAATATTGTAACAGGGATCTAATGTTAGGTACGTTTTTTAAGTTGACGAATGGTAGGCAAGTTGGCAATAGCTTTCAAAATCCTTACCCTCTCGCCCCACCATGGAGTTAGCGACGACGGGCTATATTCGGCATAATTCCCTTGTTTAAACCTCGCCCCCTCCCCTCTGTTTACATGCATCAGCACCGTTACTATAGGTGCAAGCAAAAAGTTAGGTAGTCGAAGATGTCCGCTAATGCTACTGTTGGTAATGTACGGCAACGGGCTACTCTGGCTTGTGATATGTGCCGCTCTCGAAGGACAAAATGTGATATGCGCAAGCCAACCTGTTCGTTTTGCGACGAGCATGGCATAGTATGCCATTACAGAGTGCCACCTGCTCCAGGTCCGTCAAAGTGTGTCCATCGGTGACTCTAGGTGGGAAGGTGACTATTGGCTAAAATAACTTCACAGGAATGACCTAGAAATCCAGGCTATCAGGGAACGTCTTGAAGATCTTTGCGGCCTGGTTTCTATGCGGCGTCTTGACCCCAACTATGTTTTTCCAGGCGGCTCATCAAGCCCGAATCCAACAAGCTTTGATCAATATCCTGCGGCTGAGTCCATTATTAGTCGGAATTGGAGATTGGAGTTTCCATTTATGACAATCCAAACTCCTTCGACAATGTGCTTACTCGGACAGGATCCCAAACTGGCCGCCCAAATGGTTAGCATAGAGAGGACAAAGGTGGACATGTTGACTCCGCCGGTTGTTTCTGCCGGCTTTAGCTTCCAGTACGATAACGCGGTTAGGTGAGAAATTTCTCACCTTGATCTCTAGAGAAAGGGCTCACACTAGATACTAGAGCTTTTGGATTCTTTTATGACAGGGTACATCATTGGTATCCCATCTTACACGAAGAATTTTTTAGCTTATATCTTGGGAATATCGCTGGCCACTTCAGCCCTTGCCCAGACTCTTGCCTTGTTCTTCTTGTAGCTGCCATCGGTTCGGTCTGTCAATGTTCATCTCTTACAACAGCTTATGCAACGCGGCCAGATGTCGAATATATTGGGAAAGCCCTTACAATTCTGCCAGATGTCCATTTCGAGTTCAGCTTAAGGAGTGTTCAGTGCCTTGTTCTTCTCGCCGTATACTACAATTGCATTGGAAAGCCATGTCAAGCACACGACTACATATTGATGGCTTCGTGCAAGGCGCAGGCACTATTTAAATGGTTTGTTTATTATTCTTGCGCTATACGCAGGCCTTTTGTTGATCAATACTGAGATAGTCATCTTTATACGGAGAGCAGTACCGCCATAGAGCTTCTAAGAAGGGCGTTTTGGTCCATTTTTCTTATCGAAACGTTAGGTTCTCTTTCTTTCACACTTAACTAAATGGTCAATACTCTAACAAGTTACTTCTGTAGTGAGCTAGGCTATCACATTGATATGCCTGAGAGTAATATCTGGAAATTTGACGACCGCATTCTTTTTCCTGGCATCCATGGCTCCTGGGAACCCTTTCAAGAGAGTAACAGGTACCTGTTTGATCAAATTCGGCCGTCAAACACATGCTCACTCAGCCCAAACGATACAAAAGCCTATTTCATGGCAGCTATCTCAATGTGTCGCATGATGCGTCGCTGCTTTGCAGCTGTGACAGTCACTAATAATAAAGAGGTTTATGCCCCAATTATTGCCGCCGAACTCTTGTATCAACTCGAGAATTGGTACGACCGACTACCTACAAGCCTCAGTTTCCACCGTCAAAACCCTCATCCTATCGCATTCGATGATACCCTCAGCTATACCACGCCCCAATCGTATTCTAGCCAAGCTGCTGCTAGAAGCTTTCTTCAGATGCAATTCTATCAGTGTCTGGTATCCACATACTGGCCTGCAGTTTATAGCGTCATGTACCTGGACGTCGCACCCGCAGCGACGCAGTTTGACTGCTCACGCTTCTTTAACGCGTATGTTAGTCTCATCAAGAGTATAGCCACGGCTATCCGATGTTGCTCACATACTCCCTGGAATTTTTATGCAAGGTGAGAATGAAAAACTCCTCCCACATCATGGTCTTCGTCATTTGACAAAACGCAGCCTTTTTATAACAACCATGGCAGCCAACAAAGGCGCAGGTGCAATATGCCTTCAGGATACGATTTCGCCAGAAGTGAAAAACTGTTTTGAGATTGCGACGCAGATCTTCGATGAAGCGGTGGCAACTAGCCCTTCATTGGCAATACTAGGAGCAATACTATCGCAACAGGTCGGAGCCAAGTCCAGAGATCCAAATTAGCTTAGTTCTCACTTGTATGTTGAGACAACAATCAGTTTATTCCACAGTACGATATGTCTGGCTTTGGAAGAGACGATATTCAGAGTGAATAAAGTTTATTGAATTGGTTTCGTCAGTTATCCTGAGATACAGAACTGAACCTCTTCTTTTGATTAGCAGGCTACAACAGCTGCTTCATAATAGCAAGCATGATTGCTAGAAACAGGGGGTGTGAGCCACGGTGATATAGACTAATAGCTACTGTGTCTATTATATGTAGCACTAAACCTCGACGAATACTACGCCACCTATACCAATCCAGTCAATGCCGCCGAGTCTCCTTTCCTCGATCACGGTTTTCGCGTGCAGACCGACGACCCGCTATCCCTCAACTACAGCTGGCCCAGACAGAACTACTCCCCAGACCCTGTGGGGCAGAACCTGCGGCCTACTTCTGCTAATAGTGCCAACTGGAAGCGCGAAGTTTTGTATCAGACGACCGTCGAGGCATCTGCGAGAAGGACGCCGACCAGAATGCTAGAGATGCTTAAGACGGTGATAGGTTGGCTCATGATGAAAGCTTAGTTGCGGCCATTTGCAACAATATGTGTCATGCTATAGCGATATAAACAAATACAAGACGTCAACAGTCACATACGACCATAGACTCAAGAGAATTGGGCATCCCGTCCGCTCTGCCATACACAAGCTTGAGATCGGTGGATTAGTAGTTGGGTGGGTGACCACCAGCGAATACCCACTGTTGTATGTTTTT